>JXXB01023317.1:0-23482 GCA_000956275.1 Anopheles koliensis | reverse complement strand
CTCCACCTTCTTTGCAGGCACCGGAAACGCATGATGAGCAATGTGGGATCTGTTTTTTTTTGTTTTCAACTGTTCTGCATCCTGCATCCTGCTCACAAAAACAAGCAGGAAACAAAACAAACGTAAACGACACTTTATAGTAGAGTATGATTCGCGATAAATCTCATTGTCTTTTTCCTCTTTTAGCTAATGTGGGTTTGCTACTGGTTGTATCAATCAATCATTGTCTCATTGGTAGGTTTCAGTTTGCTTCGTTTTTTTTTTTGTTCTTTTTTGTTCTTTTGAGTGTAAAATGGTGAAGTACGTTTATTACTTTTGCTTTTAGCGTTTGCTTACAGGGCTGTAGTAGTTTCTTCCTCTAGGGATTTAATATACGCTCTGCTTACCGTGCGTGTTTACGTTAGTTTATTTTCACTATGTTTCTTCAAACTCCCGCATCATCCGCCTTCATTGTTCAGATTGCAAATATTGCTTCTCTTCGTTTGCTATTATTTTCCTTTATTTAGTTGTATAGGTGTGTTTTTGTTGCTTCAGTTTGCGATGCGATTTTCACTCACTCGTGCGCTCGGTTGTTATTTTTTGTTTATTAAATTGCTGATCAAATATACGTTGTGCGCTACAAAAACCAAAAGTTTCTGCTTTTGCTCGATTTTTTATTTCCTTCATCTCTTATCATTTAGCGTCGCGATTCACCCCAAACTCAGTAAGAACAGAGTGGAATCGACGGGTCAGAGAAGAATTGCTCACGCCTCCATCATATCCACGCGGGGTAGAGGTAATGCGTGGCGGATTCCTCACACCACGGTTATTTTTTTCTCTTTAACAAAAAATATCATACTAATCAATAAATTCTAGTTTGGTTTAAGGCTTATGTAGCACGGTGTCTGCACCGTGTGTGCATTTTCTCGCCGTTTCGTCGTCTTTTTAAAAGCTCTTTGCATCCGTCGCGTTCTTTTTTTTCTTTGCTTACGCGCACACCATAGCACACTGGGATGTTTTGGTTTGATTTCTTCGCTTTATGCTCCATGCTTATGTTTTACAGCACACAAACGCACGCACATTTTCAAACAGCTTCTTTTTCGTTTTATTTTATTTTGTTGCTTTTCTTACTGCCGTACACTTAAGTAACTTATGCTAAGTCACGTTTCCTTGCATTAGCAGAAGCTGCAACAACAGCACCTTGATGTGTGAATCGAATCGAAAATTGCACTATTTGAGCTATCGTGCACGGGAAGCAAATCCGGTCACGGGTTCGTAAGTGTACGTCTATCTCTTCGAAAGAAATCAACCGGACCGTCCGTTCGCACAATGGAAGTAAGTGAAACATATTTTACGATTTACAGGCGGCACACATAGCACACAAACAGGAAAAAGGCGCATTTTAGCACAGACATTCAAGATTCGTGAGCATGCGTTAGCTGCCGTGTGCGCAACGTTAGGAACAACCGGCAAAGAACCATCCAAAAGCAGCTAACTTGTGGCAGAGTTACATCCTTGGCATCCTTGTTAGATTTGCATGTTACCCCCGTCACGGTACGGGAAATGTACGATAGAATGTTCGCTAGTGTCAATGTTTTGTGTAATTTTATATTGGGAGGTGTTCTGTACAGAGCGAGAGTGTGAGCATGTTTTGTTTTTCACATAGTTTGTACGATTTTTTGCTTTTCAGAGAATGTATAGTGTTTGTCTTAAAAAATGTGTAAGTATCCCCGAGCGTTCGATGGCTGTGTAATGAATGGTAAGATAGTAGCAGTATTACTATTTCTTCATCACAACACAGCACTCTCGTCTCCGTCGTCCCGCTCGCGGGGAGAAGATTATGTGTTTGGTCCTTCGTGTCAGCATTGTGCGCTTTTCCAAATGCCGCCAAGTAGGAATGAGAATAGGTATTGGTTTTGTATTTTTTTTGTTTGCCTCAAGACTCTACTTAACTTATCTACAAGTGAATACATACACGCACACGCACACACACACATACAGAGTGGGAGATACAATTATGAACACGCACATATACAAAATATACAAGAAGAGAAGCGAATGTCGCTAGCGGCTTTTCCGGCTTCTCGAAACAGAAAACATATTCGCGTATGTTGCTGTTGGCGGGGTTTGCTTGCGTGTGCTTGCAGCAGTACAGATGATCACAACGAACTTCACCCGTTTACTCTTCTATCTCAGCTTAAAAGACACAGACTTATTACGTGTATTGTGTGTTGCGTGTGTATGTGAAATGATGTTCCCTCGGAAGACCCATTACATTTTTTTAATATGTAAATATCATTAATTCATATATATCTGTATAAGTGTATATATGTAATTTTTCCTTGTTCATTTACTTTTCTCACAGACAGGAGGCCAAGTATTTCCGTTCCGCATTACCATTTATACAGTAACGTTGATCAATAATGCTAATTTACAACACTTTTTGTTCGAACGGTTTTGCGTCTGCATAATTGATAGTAGCTACCATTGTGTTTTTTTCACTTTTTCTCCCTTTCTCTCTTCCATACACACACTCTTCTTTAATCGGGGCACTTGGTTCAAATGAAGAGACAAATAAAAACCTAGGCAAACGAAACGTCTCACATAGTCACAAGTAACGGTGATAAATTCCTTTTTGCCTATCCGTACGGAGGAGCAGTAAGTTTACGGGAGACACCAAACACAAACAGCGTCCTCCGAGATGAGTTAATATGATGGACGAATTAGTTCGATTTCGTTACACTTTCGATCTGGTATTTTTACTAGCGCTTTTCAAATTTGCTACCACGGGTTTTCAAAATGAAAGACAGTCGTTTGCACTTTCCCTCCCCACTTGCTCCTCTGATCCATTGAAAAGCAACCACCAGCAACCACTACCTGCGAAGAACCAGCGATTTGTGTATGCAAATTGACCACTCACTGCTTGCGTACTTATTGGAAATACCTTTTGCCATTGAAACCAAACACAAACTGGACGTACGACGTTCACCGGCTCGGCACGGTGCAGGTTAGTAAGTTATTTAACTATAAATTTTCAATGTCCCTGTACACAACCGCCCGGTAGGCTACCTTCATCGTCTATTGCGTGTCGTGGAACATGTTTAAACCTTTCTTCGATGAAGCCAATAATCAAACTTAACAGACAACTTTAGGTAACAAAAAGCCCTCGAAGAAGGCAGTGAAATTGAAATGAAATTGAGCACAAACACGCACAAACAGTCGACGTACTGTTTGTACTAGGATCGACATTCTAACATTCAACAAAACCATACGTTTATCGCCAATGGTTGAGAGCTTCAGTTGGTTTCCTTTCGCATTAGTAGTAGTACCTTTTATCAACTTCCTCGTTGCTGTTGGTGCAACCGCCTACGTCCGCAGGGCATGCAATGAACGAGGTGCTCTAATTACTGAAAACTGTTCATTTGGGATTAGGTTTACATTGCAAACTGCTTTCTCCATGTTCGTTCACACATTTTTAACTTAAATTTAAAGAAAAATCTCTTCAAAGCAATTCATTCTGAGAACCGTGACTTGCTGAGTCGCAATCGTTTCTATTATGTTTCGTTTGTCTATAAATATACATACGGTCAAAGCGGCTCTTACGTGGGTTCTCCGCTTACTGTATTCCTTAGCCGTAAATAATGTGTTATTACCTCAAAAGTTTACTATCGATTTTTTTATCTCTGTGTTTGATATGACATCAATAGATTTTTTCTGCGTTTGGTTATGCATCAATTGTTTCCCGTTGGTGCCACCACAGCGTCGATCTCCTGGCGACCTGATTATTAGTATTACTACCACTAGTACTACTACTGCTACCACTACTACCACCACAGTTGCCACAGACACGGACGTAAAAGGCATCGAAATTTAAACAAGGTCACAATCTTTCCGAAATTCGGCTCACTGTTAGAAGGAACGACTCACTCAAACCGATTCCACATTGGACTACGCAAAAAAAAAACAAGTGCCAAAAACAAAAGGAGTTAAAGCATCACCAGAGGATGCTCGCCGAAAACGCAAGTATAACTACAGCATTGGCTAGATACTTCCTTCGGATTCCGTCCCCCGCTGAACACTCAATAACCGATCGCACGAAATGTTTAAAAGCAAATTTTCACTACAGTTTCACAGCACAATTTGATAACTTTTATGCTAAACGTGTCACCTTCGTCTTCGTCTTGCTACTAACTATTGATACCTGGTATTGGGCTGAGTGAGATTAGCGATTGATTTTTGCTTTTCTTGCAACGATTTGATGTAGCCTAATATTCCATTAATTATTGTTGAAATACGCTTTGACACAGATAGGTGGAAAGAATGAACCTATATTCATATCACCATTCCGAGACACTCAACGTATAACCCTGTGGGATCTTCTTCCTTTAAACAATAATAATGTACGTCGGTAACGGTGATCTTGATGCGGATCGAACGAGGATCCGCTTCCAATCAACCACTACACCCAGAGGTACTGCCCAGCAAGCGCCGGGTGTTAAGGCAGAGAAAGAAAACATATTTCATCGTGGCAAGCAAACATATGGCAAGTAAGGCGGCTTCAAAAGGAATATTTGGTGCGTTAATAGAGAAGAGAACAAAAAACATACAAACGTATCGTTTGCTGGATCATTGTGAACCAATAATGCACAGGTTGTGAGGTGCTTGCTAATAGTGAGGTAACGTGAGTTAGGGGCTCTCCCCTCTCCTAGCGATTGCGATATTCCGGATCACATTTACTTAAGGCATGAGAAGCGATGAACAAGCCTTAAACCCGTGGTTTAGAGACCAGCCAAAAATGAACAAACAGCTTGTGGTACAGATGAGAAAAACACAAAGTGAAAACATCCTGTAAAAGCAAACAACCTGATGTCACGTTCCTCTTTGATTATGAACACATCATCGGTTCGTAAAAGGAACGTGAATGTTGAACTTGTTAGAAAGAAGTAATATAGCAGCGGGATTCTTGTTTTTTTTTTTTTTTTTGATTATGTTTTAACTTCGCTACCGTGAACAAGAAAGATCTTAGCATGCTATTTTAGATTGCTTGTTCATTCGTGTGCGACGAATATATGCGCTTCATTTATCTTTTGGCTTGTGCAGCGCCGTTTTTTGTTTTTTTGCTTGTGATTATCAAATAAGCTCTTACCGTAACTACACGCTTCTTCTTCCCACTCCCATTTTCACTCCCTTCCAGCAATCACAGAGCAATTGAAACGGAGCCCGCTACTCACACCCATACAGTACCACGATTAGGTGGAGTAACAGGGAACAGTGTGCTGAATTTGTCGCCGTCTTTGACGGCGGCGTCGATGACGCTGCTTTGGCTGAGTTGCTTCCGGATGATTCGATTTCGAATGGCGGGGAACGGACGGCGGCGGCGGTGGTGGCGGCGATGGTGAACATGAAGAATGATGCGTCGTGCTGGTGGTGGTGGCCTCATCCCACCCTCAATTGTCCGTCGCACCACTCGTGTCGCCTGCATCGGTCGCTGCCGGGGTACTGTCGGTGCTGGATGTGCTTGACTCAGCTGAAACCAACTGACTGGCACCGTTGCTGTCGCCTTCCCCGGCAGTCCCGGCGTTGCTGTTGGAAGTGCTGATCGGTTCTTCCTTTTGGCTAGTCGCTGGGGCAACGATGGTGGCGATTTCGTTGCCATTGCTCACTTCCGGGTTGCTTTCGATGGGTGCATTTTTAGCAACAGGTGAAGAATGATCCTTATCTGCTTCGGCACTGCTCTCATCTCGTACCACGTCACTGTCGCCGGACGTTACGTTCGTTGTTGAGCTTTCTTCGGTCGGCATCGTAGTCTCTTTTTCAGCGTTGGATTGGTCCGTTTCTACAGTTTTTCCATTCACAACCGCCGGTTTGCTAGAGAACGATAGAAAACAGTGGCATTAGTATCATATTTGGAATGTTCATCTTCGATTTGCCATCACTAGTTCGAAAACATTTAAAAAAAATGTAAAAAAATACGTGTACATTTGAAGATCATTTATAATTACATATTAAATCACTAACTGGTAAATTAGCAAAGACACAAACCGATGATGGTCGCAAATCAACATTTTACTCATAATTAACTATGCAAATAGTTAACAAACATTCAGCACCAGAGATTCGTATACTAAAATCGTTAAAAGCGATCCTTTTGGTAATCCAATCACTCGTTCAGCCCATCACCAAAAACATATCTTATACGACATACCTCTCATCAGTTCCGTCACTAGCGGCTGTAACAACAACACCATCCCCCGCCTGTTCGCCCGACGATAGTGCAACACCTTTTTCCACCACCACAGGCTGCTCATCAGCGGGAGGTATCGAGTTCGCGTTAAAGATGTCGGCGTTTTCAAAATCGAACAATGGTTCGAACGCCGCAACACCGGCATCCGTCGCGGACGTGGAAAGGCCACCGATGGATGCGTCACTGGCGGCAATGGCACCTCCACCACCGATACCGCCCACACCGAGCACAGCTTCGAAGTCCGCAAAGTTATCATCCAACATGCTTGCGGACGGTGGTCCCGCCTCATTCACCGCTTGCAAAAACTTCAAAATGTTGTGATTCATGCCACCGGTGAGTGGCACATCGCTGTTGCTGTCGCTGTCTACCAGCCCGGACGAGGCAGCGAGTGCACCGAAATCGAAATCATCTTTCTGACCACTGTTTGTTCGATACGAAAGATAGATGAAAAGGAAAAAAACAATCGTTACGCGTTATACACATCCAGCAAATGCGAAATGATCCAAACTCACAGCAAACTATCGTCCATCAGCATCATCGTGTCTTTGGAGGTGGTGCTTCCGGCTGCGGCCGTTGTGGTGTCCTGACCAGTGGCCGATTGTAACGGAGCAAACGGATCGTCGTTATCGTCACCTCCCTCGTCATCGGCCAACCCCGTCTTTTCCGCCTGCTGATCATCGACACAGTCGAACATCGCACTGTGCATGCCGAACGGATCGTCGTCGGTTTTGGATGCTCTGGAACCGGCCCCCTCATCATCCAGTGAGTTGTGAATCATCGAATGAACCTCGGTCCACGGGTTCGCGATCAGCGTCTCGCTTTCATCTTCCTGCACGATGAACCCGCCGAAGTTGTTGAATGCGCTGCTGATGCTTTCCAGCAGTTGATCGATCTCCGTGCTGTTCGGCAGCTGATCGAACACAACCATGCCGGGGTTGTATCTGCTTTCGCTATTGGATGAGAGGCAACGTTTAGTTACATTCGTTACAACAACAAATATACATTGTACACTTACTTCGAGCAGATACGATATGGATCCTCATTACCCTAATGGATTACGAGCAATTGTGTGCGAAATGAAACAACAAAAAAAAACACATTTTTAGCTAATTTCCAACCATTCCAAAGCTCCAACGAGCGCAATATCTTACCAGGAACTTATTCTGAGTGGCTAGCGTAACCGCTAGCTCACCGTCTTCGTTCTCGATGCGCTCCTTCCACATTCTTTGTTCCTCCTCGGTCAGGGTCGACAGTACTAAGGCACGAACTTCCTCCGACAGCTTGATGGTGGTCGCCATCGCATCGAGCATGTCTATCAAATGTCCCATGTAACCCAGCCGCCCCTGCTTTTTCGTCTCACTCTCGGTCTCATTGTCTAGCAACAGTTGCAACAATTTCGGTGCTACCTTACATTCGGTAATGATCTGTGGAAGAGAGCGTTAACGTGAAGTGCAACGATCCAACACACTGATTACTTCCTTCCTTCCGTCAGGCTTACGTGTCGCTGTAGATTTGATGTAACAAGTTTGTTCTCTCCGTCGGCAGCACCTTCGTTCTGGTCAAACGAAACAATCGCGTAGTTGATGCACAACTTTCCCCGACTGTGGAGGAAGTTGTTCCAGCGGTATTGCTTGATAAGGTTGAGCAAGGTATCGTAATAGTCCGTTTCACAAATTCTGCGAAAGTGAGAGCGACAGAGCAAACGAGATTGTATATGTTTTCGATCCCGTTCGATTGCAAACTAGTGATACGTACGTCTTGATAACCTCTTTGTTTTCCGTTTCTATTAATACTGTAAATAAATTACAAATCTGAAGTCTCACGTTACCCAGCGGTGGTGACAGTGTCCCAAAGGTGGTAATTATGTCCGGTTTCTGGAAGATAACATGGATGTGTAAAACCATAACCTTTCCAGCAAACTAGAAGCAGGCAACAAAACATTCTTACCGCAGGCGGATTCTTTAAGATCGCAACGAGTTCAACGATTCGTGGCTTGATCACATTCGCCAACCGTGTGACGACCGTGTCGTGGTGTTCCTTCTCTGCGTCAATAACGATTTGAAGCGCCGTGTCGGAGACAGGTTCTTGGCTGTAAGCGGGGAATGTAAAATAAAAACGCATGAAAACAAGGTGATGTGAAACGCAGGTTTAGAAAACTCACATTATCGAGTTATCGAGCAGTCTTAAGATGATCTGGATACCCGCCACTATAGCGCTCTCCTCGCCGTTCTCTTCCAGGATGATGTCCAGCAGTTGTTTCGTTGTCATTTCGCATTCTAGCGAGTCTAAAATAGGATCCGACGTGACTGGAATATAGAAATGAATGACAATAAATACGCGCCGTTTAGAATAACCGAAAACAAAAGAATAGGAATTGAAATGGAAAAATCGTTTAAAAATAAACAAGAATGTCGAAAAATTAAGTTTGAAATTTAAAAAATGCCTGGCTGATAAAAATTGTTACAAAAAAATAATTTACTAAAATTACATTTATACTACAACGTTATGAAAACACCAATCCGCTAGAATTGCAAGCTAACAAATCACAACAGATTCAAGAAGTAAAACAGAATAAAAGGCAAAAACAAACAAAACAAATAAAACTCGAAAGCCTTCGCCGGTGAAGCGAGCAAAGCCAAACAAGAAAGCAAATCGAGAGAACGAGCTATAAGATTGGAACAAATCATATCTGTATGAAAAACCACAAAGTAGCGAAACGGAGCATCTGCAAACAGCGCACGTGTCGGTGTATATTACCTTGAAAGCGAGATGAAATCTTGCCCAGAATCGACGGAATGGTACTGCTTAGGTTAAAGTTGAAAATACTTTTCAGTTCGTTTGGGAGAATTTTGGATTTCAGATTGTCTATCCGCTTGCAAGTGCTCTGAAGCCTGAACGTTCCCTCTGTATGGGAGGGTGGATTGGATGAGTCGGGTTCATCACATACGGTTACACAGTTCAGTTGCGATTAGGTGAAAGTGTTTGTGTGTGTAAGTGCGAATTTTTACGCTCAGGTTCATGGGTTTCAAAAACGGTTGCAACGAATAATTAGTTTCGTTTTTCGCAATAGAAGACGACAATTGTCGGAAGAGTAGTAGGAGCAGAAAAGAAAGAGAAGAAACAGTGGTGATTTAAGTGAAGCAAATGCACATTCGATGCCCCAAAGTAGTAGCGATAGCAAAAGCTTGCCGCTGAAGTAATTGCTTGGAGATGAGAGAAACAAAACGAAATTAATGCAAATGCGTCTAATGCATGAACCAAGTCCAAGTGTGGCATAACGCATAAATTAAACGAAAATATATGAAGGATAACAACAAAAGACGACACAAGCGTAAGGAAACCAAACGAGAAAGCACGACAACAAAAACCGTTCAAACTCCCTTAACAAAAAATGCACACGTCTTTCTAACTTTCTAACCATTTTTCGCTAAAGTAAGCTTTGTTCCGACACGTGGACTCACCTTTATCCTGCTGTTCATTCTGTCGCTTACACCGGCTGATCTTGATGAGCTCGATTAGAAACTGTGATGCGTTATAGTGCTTCTGCACTTGGCCGGGTTGCTTCAGTAAGGCTACGATTTCGGCCACCATCTTCTGCTCATTCAACCACTGTGGACGAAGCAGCAACACAAAAGTAAATAGTTAATGTATGACCGATTGCGTCCCCAGGTAACACCGTTCCTTTCACCGTACCTCCAGCAGCTCCGACTTCAGCTCCGCATCCTCGATGTCCGTGATGTGGGACAGCAGCAGATCGCTAATGACCTGGTTGCCGAAGTGCTTCAGGATCGTCGGCAGGAAACCTTTCTTCGACTTGATAAACTCTAATACTTGTAGGCACACAGATTTGTAGGAGAAGTAATCCTGCTCGTTCTGCTTTGTGATCAGCATGCCGAACGTTTTGCAGAAGAACGACGTTAGCAGCGGATTGAGCGGCGGTTCCTTTACGAGAAAGCTGTACAGCTTGTTCAGGAAGTTCTGGTTCTCGACGAGGTGCGTCTTGAAGGACGGTACATCACTGGTAAGTATCTCGCACGCCATGTTGGAATGCATGAAGCGTATATTGTCATCCACGTCAGCGGGCGGTTCCTGAATGATGAGATCGATCAGCGCATCGAAGATTTCCGTGCGATTTAAGCTATAAAAAAAAAAAACAAAGGGGAGTGTGAGTCTCTGTTCGCTTTGAATGGCGGACGCTGCGATGACGCCGTGACACTTACTATTGTAACAATTTCTGGTTCTGGCTTTTACATTCTTGCAGAACGTTTTCGTAGTCCAGCACCTCATCGAGAGTTAAACCCTGATGGGAGAGGGGCGAAGAAGTGCAGTGGGAAGAAGGGTTGGAGAAAGGAAAAAGAACTAGTATTAGCAGACACCAAAACACTAGCTCACGCGCTTACCTCTTTGCTAAGCAATGCGTCGACATCAGACTGCGTACTCAGTGAGTCCCAGTACATGGTGCCTCTTTTGATTCGTATTTTGACGATATTAAAACGAAGACGGAAGTGAAGATGGCAATCGTCCAAGCGATTGTGGTAGCACTTTCAGACCTAAGGCCGTACGGATGTTGCCTAGGCCCCCGTTGAGTAAAGCTGATTTCTGGTGGTAGTTTCGTTTTGTGTTGAGGTGCACGCGGTTCTAAGTGTGAGGGTTGTGTGGTACAAGTTCCCTTCGTGTGCTTTTTATCTAATGGATCCCAATGACATGTTCACAGCTGGATGCTAGTGTATGCTTCTCCTTCTCACAGTACTGTAACGAAAGAATGGAAACGGTATTTATGAAAATCTGGTTCAATTTAATCAAAACACCCAATAACCTAGCAATAAGTGCTCGTCGAATGAACATCGGCAGCGGAATAATTGCCTGTGTCTGTGTATATCAATTGCCTACTGCGAGAGCAGGTGAAGTTCACGCCAGTCGGTCGGTTCGTATCGATTGTGTGGCAACGGAGAAGCTACTAAGATCAGCGCATATCATTTATTTTTAACCTCAAATCTCAACGTTTTCATTGCGGTTGGTTGAGCTGGCTATCACCGCCAGTACTATTCGTGCCAAAGGCTGAGTGTCGTTAGAATATTGCTGATTTGTTTGATTCAGCTAGTGTTTTATTTTTTGTAGTATCTCGCTTTCGTTTCGTTTCATTTGACTATCCAATCTGTCTGTCCACAGTCTTCAAATACAGAGAAAGACAGATGGTATTTTGACACAATCCGGCCACAATGGAGTGACAAAAGATAACGTAACTGATGCGTACTTCTTCTTTCCGCATTCCTACAGTGTTCCCCTATGCGTTTAATGTATTTTCACACACTTAAAGATCTGAATGAGTCGAGCAGGGCAGTTTGTTTTTCTTTTCTTATTTTCGGTAAGCGTATTTCGCACTTGTACTGACGTCAAGCAGAAACACACAAACGGCTCCCCCTTTCGAGCCGATTCATATTTTTATCAATCAATGACAACAAACCACTTGCGGCTGGCTGGCTCTGTCGATGCGTTTTCAGCGAACAGTTGCGCTTCGATGTCCAGTTTCGCGAGCTTTTAGTAATACTTCAGAGCAGGGAAAGAATTTGCTCCCAAACACGGCAAACACTGTGTGGTGCAAATCATTGGGGTGGGCTGATATGCGTGCGTTACTTGATATCCACCACATCCCACTGTTTAGCAGCCGCGCACACACACAGTAGGCATTTCACGCTCGTTGACTCCTTGTTAAGCTAATCAGCCGACCAGAACGATCCAGACACAAACCCTGCCGTACGATTTGCTGTCTTCGCAGTCACGATACAAAGATCACAATTATTACATGGACACTGTATGCGGGTGCTAACGGAGAAGATCGATTATTGCAAAGGTGTTACAAAATTATTCAAAGCTACGTTTGTTGAGCTGATATGATTTGTTTGCGCAATTGATAGTTTGATTACTATATGAACTAGAACACCTGCCAGTAGGATTGTCAAGCAGCGTGCTCCTTCAAAGCCCACTCTATTTAACAGCTACTATGTGATGTCTGTAGCAAACAGGCAAGCTTTTCCTGTACTACGACCAAATATTCCATATCAATTTAAACAAAAGGCGCACTATTTAAACAAAAGGAACCTTTTTTCGTGTCGCTCTTAGAACTCCACCGTATCGAAGGCACACGCACACAGCACACAGCAACACTCACACGCACTGGCACATACACACCGCACAGGCAGTTTAAGATGTGATAAGAGTGGCCGAAACGCGACTTGCGGTGTATTCGTGGTGTCGTGCTAGAAAATAGAAAATAGACAAGAGGGTGTGAAAAAAGAAAACAGAACGAAACAGAAAAATAAACTCGTCTGTCGTACGTCGATTCTAGTGCTGCTGCATGAAGGCAATCAACCGAACCGCGTGCCTAGTGTAATTTTAGCATATCACAGGCATCCAATACATCTTCTTCCTGTTGCTTCCACCATACAGAGTTTGTCATCGCTCACGCGCATACACACACGCACACACACACGCTCGTACCAGTCCGAGGAAAAATAATGTCCTTTGTGCGTGGGTAGAGGTACTGTTTTAGACGTCCACACAGTGTTTTGCGATTGTTTGAATGAAAATAAGGCTCGCTTTCTCGGGCTGGTGACTCCCGGTTATCGAACCCCGTTGTTGACCTTGGTTCCCGTGTGTAAAAATCGATCCCATTGGACTGAGCAATTCGGTGCGAAGGTATTTTTGGTACAAGAACAACACCAGCAGCGGCACGCACAACCAAAACTGCAACCTTCCCACCCACCGGCACGGGGAGCACTTGTAAATTCGATCCGAAGTATGTTTTGCTAGTCGAGCGATCGAAACAAAAGATGTAGAAAAGGGCCACCAACGCCCCGGCAAATCAATGCAACCGTCGTACGTTCCATTACATCGCGAAGGGAGTTTCTTCGCACTTGGGCGAGCAGCAGGGGCCAACAAGATGACTTGTGCTTATCGCATCGAACGCCTTCGGTTGACGTTGCTGTTTTACCGAAATTGCACCACCAATAAAACTTTGCGACATGAAGGTGCAGCTCGTGCATGAAAAATTGCAGGTAATGTTGTAAAGAGTGTTTTGCGCTGCTTTTTTTACAATAATCGCTCAATGAGTCACACACTGCTGTTGCTACTGAGACACCGCTGCTGTTTCGTGGTCGTGTTCCTTTGCGTTTTACATAGTCCCCCTCTTCAACCGGAGCTGGTGATGTACCTAGAGCACTGCGTGGATCAGCGATTCCTCCCGTACGGATTTTATTCCCAACGACCCGCGAATAACGATGCAATTTTCACACACCGACCGTACTTCTTTAGCGATAGTTTTTTTCTGTCGTTGGCAAATAAAATGGAGGAAGTTGGCGAAAAAACACACACTTCTTCTTGATTTTTTTTGTTTTTTACATAGTGTGACAGCTGTCAAATCATCATCATTTAACATCGTCATTAAATCATCAAGCCTCCACTGTGTTAGTTATTAAAACAGTTTTGAAATGGTAGTTAAATCTATTATCTCCAATATTGTACACAATTTAAGCCATCTTTACGTAGAGAAAATACCATGGCACATTTCTCTAATTCATAGAGTCACGATCGGCAAGATTTTCCTACTTTGCCAGAAAAGCTCGTCAATCCTAGTACACGCTGGATAAAATAACATTCGTTTCTTGGCTCGTAAAATTTACAGTAAAATAAATTTTGTGTGAATTGGAATTAAGACTAATGCAATGATCCAATCCGAATCTGAGTTGTCCGAACAGCAGGAGCAGCATTTCCGCGAAATGTTCGAGATGTTCGATCGCGACGGAAGTGGCTCGATATCCACCACCGAGCTGGGCGATCTGATGCGTGCCCTGCGCCAGAATCCAACGCAAGCCGAGCTGGAGCAGATGATTTACGAAGTCGACAGTGATGGGAACGGTCGCATCGAGTGGGAAGAGTTCGTTGCATTGATGAAAATGAAATCACGTGAACCAGTTGACGAAAAGGAGCTGTACGCGGCCTTCAAAGTGTTCGATCGAAACGGCGACGGGTTCCTGTCGGTGGAGGAGCTGTCGGACGTGATGCAAAACTTTGGCGAACGATTAACTCCGCAGGAGGTACAGGATTTGCTGGCCGAGGCGGATATTGATGGCGATGGACGAATAAACTACGAAGAGTTTGTCTACATGTTGCTCAAATAGAGTGAAAAATAGGCATACGCAGTCGTCGTTTTGAAGCTCTTATTAAGTTTATTATGCACATGGATCCCGCATATAATGTAAGCCTTCGCCACTCGCCCACGCTAGTTTGGTAGTCGATTTTTGATTAAATTTTCTATCTTCTTAATGCGTCCCTTGTCCATCAGGGAATCTCCCAACGCCATAATACTGGAACCGGCACCACTGATGGCAGCCGCCGCAGCTGCAATCTGTTGCGATTGGGTCGAGTTTCCGCCGGAGGTTGTCGGTTCACTCACCTGCCCGCTGCCGCTCTCACTGCCGCCCAATCCCACCGAAGCCACCGGCGTTTGCTGCTGTAGCTGAGGACAGGCCCGCTTGTAAGCTTCCACTAGCTGCTGTTGCTCGATCTTGCGCACATTCTTCATCTCCAGTATTTTGTGAAACTCGACGACGTTACTTTCCGGCATCAGCTTCAGATACTGCTCGATGTACAGGGAGGCCGGGTGGACCGGCTGCATCACGACCTTGATGATCATTTCCGCCTTGGCCATTCCCTTGACGACCACTTTCGTGTAGCTGGCCGGTGGTTTACGTTGCACCTGCGATCCAATCGAGGGCAGATCCATCAACACCGTCTTCAGGCTGTGCGTGTCGAGCAGGAGCTGCTCGCAGCCAAGAATGTTGCCACCGGCCGGTGTGCCGCCGGTGCCACTTTCGGAAATGCTCGAGCTCGAAGCGCTCGCAACGAGAGCCGCCGATCCCGAGGCCGACGACGATCCGGATGACGTCGGCCGTAGCCGGTACAGTGTGTTTATGTACTTTGGAATGAACGAGTTGACGAACTTGTGGCAAAACTGCGTATAGTACTTGCGGCTGTTCGCCAGATTGTCCCTAATTACCGGGACGGTTTGTTTGAGATTCGTTATGATCTGGTTCACGAACCCGCTCTGATCGCCCACGTTGCTGATGCTGTGCCAGGCGATCTTTGTCATCAGTAGTAGCGACTGTTCGCAGGCCGCGTCCAGATCGTGCACGAGCAGCTGAATGCAGTTGGAAATGATGCGATGGTAGACGTCCTTCTCGTCGGACAAATCCACCTTACCAATGTACTGTTTGTCGATCTTTTCCTTCAATTTATCTTCAAGCTGCTGGACCGTTTCGAGACAATACTCGGCCGTAGCCAGAATGTAGCAGATTTTTCGCGTATCATCCGACGAAAACCTTCGAACAGAAAAGCGAGAAATGCATCAGTTTACAGCACGGAGCGAATTCTTAGCAATACCGCGTTTGTTACCTTGGGGTTTCTCCTTCCTTTAAAAAATTATGGATCACCTGCCCGGCCGCGGTCGAAAGGTTCTGGAAGTCTTTCGTCAACAGCGACATGCTGGAGCTGATCGTCGATGTGGTAGAGTTGGGTGGCTGTGGCTTCGGAATGCGTGCTTCCAGCACCTTGGCGGCGTACTCACGCAGATACTTTTTAAATATCAACACCAAATCGTACATTGGCTTTTCGTTGCTCAGCTGCATGCACTGTACCATGCATTTTTTGTAGAACACAAACAAGTCAGCGCAACTGAAATGGCAAAATCAGTCAAATATAATTCCCATGGGCTCCTCGGCTGCCGTGGCTACGTACTTTGGAATGATGCCCGGATTAATTTCCTTCGGCACGACCATCTGCTGGTTCTGCTGGGCAAACTGTTCGATCAGTGCGGTCAGATCCCGATCGATGCTATCGGTGTATGTGTCGAGATACGGTTTGAAGCAGCTGCCGATGAGATTGGCAAACGAATCCCGCTCCTGGCGCACCTCTTCGCTCGTCGCTTCCACCAGCGTCGTGCCGTTGAAACGTTTGTCGAGCAGCTGCTCAAAGTTGGCCGTTTTCTGGATAGCGAAGAGTAGCAGCTTCACATCGATTTCCGTCTTGCGGCGGGCCACAATTTTCGACAGCTCTTCGCGCGTGATCGTGCAAAACTGTACCGTGATGCGCTCGGACACTTCCCAGTCCGGCGGGAAAACGGTGCCATACTTTTCCTCGAAATCGAGCAAATGTCGCTTGACCCACGCGTACCGCTTGTCGATCTTATCCAACCAGGCAATGTCTTGATTTTCGTGGAACAGCTGCACGTACTCTTGGAGCTGAAGATCTGAAAGGAATGAAATAATTTACGGACACTTGCGAAAGAACCAAAACTCTTGCTCGCTTACTTATGAACCACTTGAGAATGTTCTTCTTGACCGGCTTATCCAAGACCGATGCAACCTGGCACGCATCCTTCAGTTGCGTGATGGTCATACGGTTCGCGTTGCTGTGGCTCGTTGGCGAGAAGAAGTTCTTAAAATCGTCCGTTATCTGGGTGGCCAACTCCGACTGAATTTGCTGCACCTGGGCCGAGAGCGTTTGAATCTGCGATATCTCCGAGTACTGTTGAAAGTGTTGGTTAACCTCGATGATGGCCTGCAGCGGGTTCAGCACCTCACCGTACTGGCGGCGCTCGGATAGTCGCTTCAAGTTTTCCACCCCACCGACGAGCATGTGGAGGTGGTTGAGGGTCGTGATTGCGTACGTTAGATTGTTTTTGGCCGAATCGAGCTGCTTGATATCGCGCGTAATCTCCTTCACCATGTCCTCCGTTTTCTCCGCCCGGCTCTTGATGTCGGTGATGAGGGAAAACAGTTGCGTGAGCGACTGTTGCGCCTCCTTCAGCGCAATGCGCCCATTCTCGCCCGTGTTGACCTGGCCCCGCACCACACTCCGGATGTTGTCGTCGATCAGGCTGATGTCGCACTCCATCTTCGAGATCACCTCGTCGATGTTGGACAGCGATTGCTCGTTCGGGAACAGCTGGTTGATGTAGTCGGTTGGGTTGAAGTCGGGCTGGTCGAGCGGATCGGAGCTTTGGAGGACCTGCTCGATGGCACGCTGCACGTCCTCCGAGAGGACGATTTCGTTGATGTGATCCTTTTTGGAATCATTTTCTTCCTCCACCAAATTCATATTGCAGGAATTTGGGTGGAACGTTTTTTACGCAAACAAAACCTACACGTAATATCAACAACACAGCCAGAGGGAGCAAGCTGTCAAAACAACCTCGGGGTGTAGATGTTGTGCGATGGACAAGTTTGCCAAGGTTTGTAGTGAACAGGGTCAATAAATGGTGAGAATGAATTATTGTAGCAACAGGTCTTACAACATTTCACCATTCGGGTCGCAGTCCCGAGCATGCTGTCACAAAATGTAAACACAAGAGTTGCGTATGTTTTGAAATGAGCCGGTCTCTTTCCCAGGCCGGAGAGCCATAATATTGATCGCTTGAAAATGCTTCGATTTCTACGTCCTGGCCCGGTCAGGACTAGTTGGACGAGTTGTGGTCGTACGGCCACATACATTATCGCGAGAGAATATGGATCTAATAGAGGTGAGTACGATGCTGACAATTCTGATACGGTACACTTAACCATTGTCCATTCTGTTTCAACAGTTCTTGCACCCGCCTACAAACCAACTCTGGTAGAGTCAAACTGTGGGTCGGGGAATGTGCCGCAACTACCGAGCGAATACGCTCCACAGCAATCACCAAACATTGCAAAACCTTTTAACCTTCTGCTGCCACCGCCGAACGTAACGGGTGATCTTCATCTCGGTCATGCACTTACCTGCACCATTCAGGATGCGCTGGTTCGACGCGCCCAGCAAGCGGGACATCGTGCCACCTGGATCCCGGGGATGGATCATGCGGGAATCGCAACGCAGGTGGTGGTCGAGAAGCGTCTGTTGAAGGAACGCAATCTCACCCGGCACAACCTCGGCAGGGAACGATTTCTCGAGGAGGTGATGCGATGGAAGGTGGAGAAAGAGGAAGGCATTCGGTTAGCGTTGAAGAAAATGGGCTGCTCGATGGATTGGAGCCGAGAGTATTTTACAATGGACCAGCAGCAGTCCGTCGCGGTAAAGGAAGCGTTCGTACAGCTGTTCGACAGAGGGCTCGTGTACCGGGACCGATCGCTGGTGAACTGGTGCTGCACGCTAGAGTCGGCCATTTCGGATGTGGAAGTAGAAAACGTGGAAATCGCCGGACCGACCGAGCTGCCCGTGCCGGGGTACGAAAAGAACGTCACGTTCGGGCGGCTGGTCGACATCGCGTACAAGGTGCAAGGTTCGACGGAGGAGATCGTCGTCTCGACGACGCGGCCCGAAACGTTCCTCGGCGATGTGGCCGTTGCCGTGCATCCCGAGGACGGTCGGTACTCGCATCTGCGCGGCAAAGCCACCTTCCTGTGGCATCCGGTGCGGAAAGAGGAAATTCCACTCATATTCGACAGTGCCGTCGATCGTGCGTTCGGTACGGGTGCGGTAAAAATCACACCCGCCCACGATCGGTTCGACTTCGAGATGGCCCGCCGTCATCAGCTGGCGACGATCGAAGTGATCGACGAGCGTGGTACTGTGCGGGAACATTTCGGCCCCTTTACGGGCCTGCCGCGGTACGTGGCTCGGGAGGCGTTGCTGGATTACTTGGCGAGACTTTCGCTGGTGAGAGGAGTACGGTCCCACACGATGCTGTTACCGCGCTGTTCGCGGACGAAGGACGTGGTAGAGCTGTTGCTACGTCCGCAGTGGTTCATCCGTTGCCGGGAAATGGCACAGCGCGCGGTGGAAGCAGTACAGCGGGGCAAGCTCGAGCTCATACCAAAGACTTTCGAGCGGGAGTGGTTCCGGTGGTTGGAGAATTGTCACGATTGGTGCATCTCGCGGCAGCTGTGGTGGGGCCACCGCATCCCGGCGTACCGTGCGCGGTACGATCAGGGAAAAGAGCGATGGCTAGCGGCACGATCAGTGGACGAAGCAAGGGAAAAGTTTAACACACTGCAGCCAAACGTCCCACCGGACACGGTATCGTTCGAGCAGGATCACGATGTGCTCGATACGTGGTTCTCCTCCGGGTTGCTGCCGTTCTCCGCAACCGGATGGCCAAAGCAGCTGGCCACCAGACCAGACCATTATCCGCTGCAGCTGATGGAAACGGGGCACGATATTCTCTTCTTCTGGGTCGCACGCATGGTTATGCTCGGCCAGGAGCTGACCGGTGAGCTGCCGTTCGGGAAGATTCTCCTGCACGGCATCATTTGCGACGAGTCCGGCCGAAAAATGTCGAAAAGCCTCGGGAATGTGATAAAGCCGGATCACGTCATACAGGGACGATCGCTGGAGGAGCTACAGCGGGAAGCGGAAGAATCGCACCGGCAGGGCGTACTGTCGGACCGGGAGCTGGAGAAATCGATCGCCGGACAGCGTAAGATGTTCCCGAGCGGCATACCGGAGTGTGGGATCGATGCGCTTCGCTTCACGCTGTGTTCGTCGAACGTGAAGAACCATTTCATACACTTCAACGTGCAGGAAGCGCACACGAACAAGCTGTTCTTTAACAAACTCTGGCAGGCCACACGGTACACGCTCGGTTGTGTGGAGCGTTTCGGTGGGAAGGGCGGTTCGGTTGCGATGCCGTCGGTCGATCGGCTACCGTTGATGGATCGGTGGATTCTGAGCCGGCTGGGCAGCACGGTCCGGCAGTGCGGGGAAGCTTTCGAAGCGTACAACTTCCATCTGGCAACGGCCGCGCTCAGGACGTTCTTCTACAGCAACTTTTGTGATGTTTACTTGGTAAGTGGTGCTGGTGGATGGGAGCGGATTAAACGGCTGTGGTATAAATTTCCTTTCTCTTTCTTTCTGCTGCCAGGAAACGACGAAAATCAACATGAAACCGGACAGTGCCACCGTGGCGGCCATGCACTGCGCCGTGCTTACCCACTGCCTCACGGTCGGTCTGCATCAGATGGAACCGTTTACGCCGTACCTTTCGCGGGAGCTTCTATTGCATTTAGCTTCACCGGCCAGTTTATCGGTGTCGAACGATCGGTGGATTGATCCGGCGCTCGAGGAAAGCGTCGACCGGTTGCTACACATTTGCCAGCACGTTCGGCAGTCGAAAACGGCATTCAATCCGCCGATCGTGCGGAAACACAATCCCATCGTTCACATCCATGCCAAGGACGGTGAGCTAGCACGGTTGCTGCAAGCGGAGCGGGAAACGATACAGCAACTGACCCTCTGCAATGGGGTTGTTTTCCACCGCGATGAAGCTTCCTTTGGCGGCGAGCAATTCGTGGTGAAGTGTGCTCCAACCCATGACTGTTTGATTGGGATAGTGGCCGAATCGATGAGTGTGACGCCACAGCAAGGAGCGGCAAGCAGCAAGATGCTAGCGAAGTTGGACGCAGAGATTGAGAAGCTGCTAAAGACGATCGGTAACGAGGGCTACCGGAGATCGGCCAGTGAAAGTGTGCAGAAGCGACACCAAGAGCGGGTAAGAAACCTACCACGCACAAGAGTAGGTGCTTCGGAGAGATTGAAGAAAAAAAAACCACTACCGTTTTCTTATCTTATTTCAGCTAAATCAATTACAGCAACAAAAGGAGGAGCTGCTGAAACTGTCCACCTAGAAGCGGATGTTCTTTGGAACGTTTCCTAGTCAGAAAAACCCCGTACCGTACGCATCGAGTCGTGTTGGAGCGGTGTAATTTTCAGTAAAAAGTGTTGGGAATACATTTATCTGTTGCACGCGATTACAATACCTTTTTTCGCTAGACCTTACGCCTTACGCCACGATCTCATCGATCGGTTTCGTGTTCGACGGTCCGAACTGTAGCACGAGCCGGTCGAACTCGGCCTGCCGCTTGTTGTACGTCGCCACCAGGCTGCTGCCCTTATGCTCGTCCAGTATCTGCGACAGGTAGCGACTGAACTGGCTGGTGCTTTTGTCCTTTTGCTGCGAGAGCGCGAGCAGATTGATGAGCGTGTCGTAGTTGTTCGGGTCACGGTTCAGGCACTCGCGCAGCACCTGCTCCGCGTCATCGTACTTCTGCTGTCCGATGTAGCAAACGGCCTGACCGTTCAGCAGCAGCAGTGTGGGCGAAAATTTATCGCACAAATCCTGGAAGATGAAGAATGCGTCCTGCAGCTTCTCGCCGCCCTGAAATGGAAGGACATACGATGCGTTGAGTCCGGGCGGTGTGCTCGTTTGGAAATGCGACCGATCTCCTAATTACGATCTGAATGTTGAGCCACGCTTGGGACAGCTGGGTGAGCGTAGCGTCGTCATCCTTCTCCTGCATCGTCGTCATGACCTGCTTCGCCAGATCTACTCGTGACATTTTCAGCAAACAGTGCAGATGCAGCGAGAGACACTCGAGATTAAAGTTTCCCACCAGGATCCTGCGTTTGAGTGGATGGAAAGAAATGGTACACAATCACAATCGCGCGTCATTGGGGTGGCTCACGCTGCACTGTTACTTCATGGCCGTCTCGTATGTCTCCTCGTTGCAGTAGATGATGGCACCGACGATGATCCACACGACGTCCAGCTCGTTGATGTCGCCTTGGAATTTCTCATCAAAGATCGACACGATCGCCTCCTTGCGCGAGCCGTTGGACATGTACTCGGCTAGATAGCGCAATGCTAGTAGCGGTGTGTCGTTGGTTGGTTTGATTTCGTCCAAAACCACACGGTACTTGTGCTGAGCGATGTACGACCGGTACATGAAGATGTCTTTCTCCAACGAAGGTTTCTGTAAGCAGAGACATGATGGGTTTCGGACAACGTGAAAACCGCGAACATCAGCAACATCCAAATACGATCTTACCGATATTTTGTTACACTCATTGATGCAGGTCTGATAGTTTCCGATGTAGAATGCATTTTCTACATCGATCAGCTCGGACACTTCGTTGTTTCCGCGATTCATGATTAGGTGGAACGGGCGTGCAAGCAAGAGATCCGAAATGATCGCTTTTAAAAAGTACTGGGAATGTTTTTTTCTTGTTCTAAAATGTACAAAATTTCACACAACTCGTATGAAAGTGACGTGGAATGGAATGAGTAAGAAAAATGTGGTTGGCTCATGGTGCATTGTTGTGACAGTGATGGAACACAATACAAACAAATTGCGTTGGGGTTGGTTGGTTGACTGAAATGAAGCTGTTGTGCGGATTTTATGATCATTGCATGAGTGGATCGCATTCTGATCTCCTTTAATCTAATTTTATTTGTTATTATTAAATGTTTAGCTTCATTTAGTTTTAACAACAAAAAACTACATTCAGAATGAATTAAGCTAATTTCATTGCTTTCAATAAATCCCAGCTGTTAGGCATTCATGGAGTTAAGATAAGTCTTTAAAAACTTTAACTTTAACTGGAGTACAGTTTTCATTAAAGTGGCCGAACGAGTTGTTCATACTAATTTTCGAATGTTTACACCCAAATCCACTAGCGAGTGTCAAACGCACAAATCGTATGGTGGACCACGACCCAACCTTCCCGTCGCGGTCACCCCGTCCGGCTGTCAAATGTGAAATGTGAAAAATCAAACTGCGTGTGTTTTGGATTGCTGTTTTCCCCCCTCTGGCCGTGCGAGAAACCCGCGATAAAATACTAATCCGCTCCGGTTGCAGGCAAACCCGTGTTTTACATCTGCCACCGGCATCCTTTCGCCGCCAGCTTCCGGTTACCGGGTCACCAACGCGTCAACGGTCAATGCAATTCCCCGCACGAGCAGCAGCACCACACACAGAAATGGAGCCGTTCACCTGTTTCACGGTAAGAGCGTGAGCGTGAGTGGTGGTGGTGGTGGTTGGCTCGCAAAATTCCGCGGTTCCGGTGCATTTGGTGCGTAATATGCGCTCGGTGTCGCCTGTAGCGATGTTCCCGGGACCGTTCGCGATTCGGGGTTGGCGTGTGCAAGCGTGTGGTTTGCCTTTACACGAAAAATATTTCGTTCCGGCGGCCGGTGGTGACCGCAGCTGGGTACGGGCTCGAACGTTTTATTGCCGAAAGCGTAGTTCAAGCGAGTGGAGGGGGAGAGACGGAGTGAAGAAATGACAAAAACATAGTGCACTTGTGTGACAGGGGTAGTGTTTATTTTTTATAACCTCAACAAACGATGGGTGGGAGGTCCATAAACAAACCCTCTCCCACCACACACGCACACACACATGCACACACACACACATACAGCGGTGTTGCTTTCTCCTCTGATCGAATTTT
>JXXB01023308.1:0-18801 GCA_000956275.1 Anopheles koliensis | reverse complement strand
ATTTCCCAATCAACTTTTGGAGTCAATTTAAGCTCACCACGTTGAGTGATGTTTGTACGGTTTCGTTTCATAAATATATAAATACTTACAAATTATACAACATATGCATAAATACATAAAGTCAGGAATCGTGTCATGTTTTCTTTCTTTTAAAAATGTTCAAGTGATACTGGTTTGCATAATATTTAATTTAAATAATTGTACTTTTTATTAACCGATTCAGAGAAAAGTCGCTTCAAACGGCTAACTTCCGTAGCACGTCATAGGTCATAGTACCAAGCAGTTGGTGGATGTTAATCTAAAAATAATCTTTACCTTACCTTTACCTTTACCTTTATCTTTACCTAAGAATAATTCGTTAAGCTGAGGCTAAGAAATTGAAGGGGCAAACAAATCGGTGAGCGATGGAAAAACAAGTATGGAGTATATCTATCCCAGCAAAATCCATATTAAACAGAGCATTCTGGAGATTGAGACAGTATGCATGTATCTGAGAGAGGATATTCAAAATTCAAAGTTACAAAGTTACAAAACACTAATAACGTTATGTTCTTCTTTTGGAAATAGAAAGCTAAAGAGCAAAAAATGAGTTGTGCTTTTAGATTTAATGAAAATAGGATTTGTTTTGTATAGGATTCAGAATTATTGATATAGATTACAACGTTGTTAATTCTCTCCCGACAATACCTATATTTATTGCAAATTGTACGGTTCTGAAAGATTTTCAACTTACAGTGTCGAAGAAGAAAACCATGTAAATAAATATCTAACCATGAATAGTTTCCGTATTAGTAATGGCTATTCATTCATTTACCATTAAGAATCGCATTTCAGAGAGAACAACTCAACACTTAATCATCACATTATTTTCATTTTATAATTTTTATATTTATATAGTGTGTATTAAAATTGCTTTTTTATGTTGTGCCACACCAAATCGCGTTTATATGTATTTGATTATTACTTCACACCAGCGCGCAAAAAAGGATACCGAACCAAATGTGAAAACGTACAACGTACACTGAACGATGGAGGATTTATTTTTCACAGGTGCTTCGATCACATTTCGCAATTCCATAAGGGCTGTTCAACCATTCTGATCGGGATTGGAGTGAATCGACCGGAGAGAGAGAGAGAGAGATCGCACAACTCTTCTCGTGTCTTCCCGTGCTTTCTCCTAGGTTGGTTGTGTGCTCCGTGTAGGACAGCCGATACCGGCGAGGTAAATGTGTGTGTGACGCCGCGGAGGTGGTTTTGGCGCTAGCCCCTTGACAAATGTAAATCATTTCATATATTCCCATAATTGGTACCGTGCGTGGTAAGCATTGTGTCGACAGCATATGGTAGCAGCAGGCATGGGCTTTAGGTATCCTGTCCCCTAGCATTCTTCCGATAGCGCCAGCACCGGATGGCGGTTTGCAAACCTTTACCGTGTGTGCTGTGAATAGGTTTGTCAGAAGTACACTTAGCCGTTTGGCGTTCGCGTTCCAGAAGAGAGCACCCTTGACGGTTGAGCTGTGCGGACCAGTGCTGCCTCTCCGCGCACTTACACCTGTGTTCGCGGTGGTGCCACCACCGTAGCGGCATACAAAACATATTAATCCACGGCTGGCACGACGGTCGCTGTGGAGACAAAAGTGCCATAATTTAATTCATGCCCCATTAAAGAAATAAATTAATTTATGCTGCACATTCGCGATGACGATTGTGTTTCCGGATTGCCGCATCGATTGCGTAGCATGCAGCGTCGAAAAAGGAGACGCCTGGTGGCAAATTGCAATCCCTGCGTTGATCCCGGCGTGTCGTCAATTCGTACCATACGGTTTAGCGAAAGCGTACCCCTGTGAACGCGCAAACAGTGCTTTCTGCGCTCAGCCAACGATGCCACGTTTGGCTGAGTGGCCATTTGCAGAACAACATTTCGCCTTCCACTAACCCCGTCCACTCGCTCCAGCTCGAAAGGTCGGGTTTCTGGGCCGGTTTGCCGTGGATAAGAAGCATGGTTGGAGGCGCGCGGTGAAGCTTTGATGGCGGTTGAAGATGTGACACCAGCTCTTCGGTTGCGTTTGCGGTCATTTATCATTGCAACCACCGTCTTGCTGGGGCGCTCTCTGTCGAGGTTCTGATTTGGGCGTACGGGGAACAAATAAACGCCTTGCCCCGGTGAGCGAAAGCACTGCCGCTGATCGTTTCATTGACGATAGAGCCGGGGATTAATTGAAAGACATTCGGCCGGATTAGTGTCTCCGGCGTGTGAATCGATCGTACAAGAGCTGAGCACAGGTTCTCGACACGACGAATCGATGAGCCTAATTGCAGCTGCACTGCATTGCGGGGTTTGATGTTTCGTATGTGTGTGCGGCTTTATGAAACGTGTCGTTAATGGTGATACAAAGGACTGGCCACCTGGAAGTCATTTTGATAATAGGTTCACGTCTTACTCGTAAGCTATCCGGTTTAGCAAGGGATTTAATGATGATCAGGTTTGATAAAGAAGAAGCTTGCGACAGTAATATACATCTTTGGATTGATTTGTTTTCTATAATGTCGTTTATCGTTTCTATGGTCAGATGAGTAGAATTGGTGACACTATTAAGCCATTAACTTTGCTAGCTTAAGCTAATCGACAATTTTTAAAGGGGTTAGTTACATTTTCATCGCTGTTTGGTACATATATTTCAATAAATATTTTAAATTTTATTTTTTAACAATCGTTCATAAATATCTTTACGGTAATGCCAGTGTAGCCAGTGAAAACCAATCTTATTTTAAAGCGACGATTATTAAAACTATACATGAGTGGAGGTATCTTTCAAGGAAAAATATTATTCTAAATCGTTTGTTAAAGTGTATATAAAAATGATCCAAAATCATTAAACAAATTTTGCTACTTCTATGCAAACCATTATTCTCTCTATTAAAAAAAAAATAAGTGGGCATATAGATGTGCACCTAAGAATGGAAATTTGTCAATCCAATAATGACGGAAATTCACTAAAAGTGAAAAAAAACAACACAAATAAGCTGTAATAAGCTTTGAAATAGCAATTGGAACGCTGGTTTCAAACAAAAAGGTTTAATATGGCTTAAGTAAACTTTTTTCTTAGCTTTTTGGTATAAGACGTAACAACTAGTTAGATTTTATACAACATTTATTGTATGAAATCACTTTAGTTCACTCTTTGTTGAAAGTTTATTTTTCACTCTTTGTTGAATTATTAAAAAAACAACACACACACATATGTAATAATTATTTATTTATATTTTTTAGCAGTTCTAAGCTAGCTCGAAAGAAGAATCATGAGCAAAATGATCCAAGGCTTGCGCCAATTGATATCCAATCACGGCACGGTTTAAAATATCCAATTTTGTATCAAACAATGTGAAATGGGTGATTCAGTCATGTAGTAGCGGTGCCGGTCTTTCACAATAGATGGTGCGGGCTTAGTCTAGTAAGACGGTAATGGTGAGCATGACTGCGTGAGTCATCACGTCAAAGAAGGTGAAGAGGAAGAGCTGGAACCAAAATATGATGAAGATCCTTCATAACGATAAGAAATACTAGCAAAGATGGGTAGCTGTTCAGATTCTTTCCGCAGGTACAAATCGGGTGCCATATGAGCTGAAGCCAAACAGGCAAAGTCATATGTTCACTTGTAACCAACTGCTCCACCGACAAAACCGATAGAGTATTTTTTATTTGCATTGTTTACATTGATGATAAAGTGATGTGATGGAATCTACTAAAGTGATAAAATGTCAGGCAACATATGGATAACCCTGTCATGCCTCATCATTGATAGGCTAACCAAATATTCATGACCAGAATATAATGCTGTGAAGCCAGTTTGTGATAAGCTGCTACAACCGAGCGAAAAGAACACAGAAGAGGTCTTCCAATGACAGTCGATGCGTTTATATTGGTTGTTGTAAGGAAAATGGTCACAATATGAAGCGTGACACGATAGAGTCATTCTACAGCATGGCAATGTTTGGCCACATGTCGCGGGACGGATAAAAAACATGGCTGAACGCAGAAACTAGAGGTTGTGCCCCACCCACTCGAGAGATGGAACACCCACACACTGACTATTAGAGTCAATTTTTCGCAAAAATGTGTCACATTTCGATTAACAATGCAATGTATGTCCTTATTCGTTTAACTGATATATCAAGCATAGGTCTAAAAGCAAAACTAGGGAAATATGTTTATTATTGAAAAAAAGGATTTTTATTTTTGAGCTAGTCTATTATTGAACTATGAAATGAATAACAACTACCCATGATTTATTTTACTACGATGATATTAACAAAGCAACCGTCACGACACTGCGACACGCTTTCCTCTGCATTTGATCTAAAACCCTTCGGTTCTTTTTATATCATTGAATAAGAAATGCTTTTATGTGTCGGCTTTTGCTCCACTAACGTGGTGCAATTACGGGTTTTCCTCGCATGTGGTTGGAATGAATACGGTGAAGTTCTTTTTTAAGAAATCAAACTCTGCTTATTTTCGCTTTTTGCGGTTCAGTGAACAAATGATCTCGGCTCAACAGGCGGCTCGGCTGAGATATCAGAGCGGATCGAGTCCGTACTGCTCGTGAAGCCGGTACATCTCGTAAACCATTGCCGCCAGCTCGCGATTAAGTGGTTCGCCTCCACGTGTCCAGGCGTCGGCGATGGATTCCTCCTCGGTGAAGATGTTATCAGTGAATGATATTTCCAACGGTTCGTACAGTATCGTCAGAAACGAGGAGGCAATGTTGAACCCGTAAGAGAAGTATTCAGCCAATTCGCGATGGAATGAGTCGTAGCTGTGGAAAGGCGAACGCGCAAAAAATAACCGTTAGTAAGCAGAAACACAAAGAGTGAAGTTTGACATAGGTTCGAACGAAGCACCTGTAGTACGAAGGTAGGTCGGTCGAATCCGAAACGCCAACAACCTTTGCCGCCGTTTGTACCAGCTCCTGGTGGTAGGTTCTGAAAATAGCTTCGAAATTATGCTCCCGCACTCCGTATCCGGTCGAATTAGCAAGGAAGACGGTATAATCGATCATCGGTGATGCGTAGCGCAGGGTTTGAAAGTCAAACATCATCACTTGAGTGGGCCTATCGGGATCCTGGGGGCGATGGGTGGTGGGTTGGAACAAGAGATTGGCATTGCGCACTTGTTAGTTCGGGGATTCGGTTCGGTTCCGTTTCGATTCCGTTAAAAGCTGGGGAGTGTTGTTTACCTTTGCATCTTCATATCGGAACGCCATGTTGTTGCGCATGAAATCACCATGGCAAATGACGGCCAACGGTTCCCGTGGTTGCACCTTTTGCTTCGAATGTCCCCACGGATCTTCGAAAAGGCGGGCTAGCTTTTCAAGATAGGACGCGGGTACCAGATCCTTGAAGCGGCTCTCCTGGAGGGATTTGATCGCACGCTTCGGTGCAATTTTCATGGCCGCCAGCCATGTCAAGTCGTTTATCTCGACTGCGTAGCGAGATTCCTTAAACTTCGCGATGATGCTATCAAACTGCGACCGATTTGACTCCTTCATGCCGTAGCATTCTCCATGGAAGCGTCCCAGCTCCTTAACTGACGGATACGAAGGTAAGCAAACGTAAATGATGAAAAGGTGATGCAAATGATCCTTAACCTAATCTAAGGGCTATTTGCTACAAACCAGCAATCATAATGTAATCCAGAGGCAGATTGACAACCATCGGTGCCATTTTCCAGCCATCAAAGGTAAAATTGCTCATTACCATCGCCGCTTCCATTGCAGTCTGCTCACAATGGTAGAATCTGTTTTTTCGTTCCACGGAAATGATAGTTAAAAAAAATAAAAAATAAAAATGATTTCGTGAAGAGTGTGCGAGTTTTTTTCGGCTATTGGGCTATAAACAGTTCGTTGAATTTTACCTAGGATACAGTTCGGCATTTCCAAGAGTAGGAATGATTTCCGTGTAAGCGATCGTTTCGTTCTCAAAGAGCGTCTTAAATTGACAGCTCTCGTACGTCTCACGATTGCAGTCCGGTGTTATCTAATGGAACAGATAGTAGGTTAGCATGAAAGTTTAATAAACAGCATTAGTTCTTATTTTCTAATGAATTCCCGTTGAACTAAACTGAACTGAAATGAACTGAACAACGACAGTTTTTTTTTTATAAAAGTGAACAATGGAATGAGAAACATTATTCTAGCATACCAGCACAAAACTAACATGAGCACATTAATTTAAAGAAAAACATATGAAAAACAAGTTTCATTTGACTCCGTCAGGAAAGAAACATAGATCCTTTATTTTGGTGATTCATTATTATCTACGATGTAGAGAGATTGTCACTACATCAATCTCCATCATGAAATTATCTGGAATACAACATTACAATTGTACAAAATTGCTTTCACGCAGTAATCACGTTGTGACTTCATAAATGACTCATGTATTCGTCCTTGAACAATTTCGAAATATGTAGCTGAAATTTACATACGCAAATAAACACAATGTGTTGCATTGGCAGATTACTGTGTGGTAGGTTTAATGTACATTTTTAATCTACGAAAAATTTAATAATTCTAATTATCATTTAAAAAATGAATCGCTAGGAAAATTAATTTATTTTTTATTTCGTTACCACTCAAGAGATAACGCCAATCTTTTGTTGGATTTAAAATATACAATATTTATTTCAGAGATTCAATAACAATAACGACAGCGACTCACGCATAGTCAAAGGATAACATTTCTGAGAATTAAAACAATGTAGTTTGTGTTAACTATAGCGTAGTGAAACTATTTATTTATTATATTTCAGCTTACATCACGAGACACTTTGACATCTTCAAACTCAGTTAAATTAGTTGTCTTGATTCTTAATAAGCGTCTTCTTGAAAGCGAGCAGGAGAAAAAGTGAAATAGAATACACTATCCACAAACGTTTCTTTTGCGAAAACACATATCTCATAAGAAATACATTATGACTGCGAATTTTCGTTTGCGTTCAGTGACTGTTTATCTGTATCACTTCTCATCCAATCGTTTCTTTAGAGAAAACAAATATCAAATAGGTAAAGAATGATGGTGGCAAATTTTCGGTTCCTTTCAGAGACTATTTATCAGCATCACTTCTCATACTATAAACATGTGATACGGTAAATTATGTTTTGATTAGACAAACTTGGTGTGTTGACTTTCACCGTCTTATGGCTGAAGCACTACAATACAGCGAAGTCAAGCGTTCCGTGTGATGATCAGACGAAATGAAGTGCAGTCATACAATTCGCCGTTTGCTAAGCGAAAAACAGCACAGTCATTGTCAAGTGAGAACTCGCCGCCGCAGACGTTGCTCGTTTGCTCGTTAATGTTTGCCAATTTGATAGAACTAGCAACACGGGTGGGAAGTTTGCTACCTACCTTAACAACCAGATGAAGAGTTTCCGTCTTCGAGTGATCGCCATGCTGAGGGAGCTGCTCTAGCACGACGGTAACTACGAACGGAAGTGTCAACATGAACCCATTGGTGACTAGTGGCTTAACATTGGCAGATTTCAGCTGTACTTTGGCGCCATCGGGAACCCGGTCGGTGAATGAAAGTATACCGCGTGCCACCATGCCCGGTATCAGCTCATCCCGCACGTACGCCTCCTTGCGGCTGGTATCATTCATATCTGCTGTTGGGCACTGATATAACGTGAAAGACAGCTGATAAAACAAAGCACACTGTTATCTCTACGGAAACGGTCTCTGCAACCTCTATCTCTCTCTCTCTATTGCTCTGTTTTTCTCTCTCTCTCTTGGGACAACTCTCCCAGGACTATGACTTTGCCACTAACCACAACAAAAGTGAAACCTGTTTAGAAACTTCGGCACACAGCGGTTTGACAACGGGGTCAGTGGGGTAAATGTTTGGTTGCTTGCTGTCGAATCGATGGTCGAAATCAGTGTTAAAATTGTGTTCCCCTCGCAAAGCTCCGGTCGCGTGACGTTCTGAGCGCAGAAGATTAGACGATGCCAACACGCGCCGTCGTGTGGCGTGAAATGAGATGGAAGCAACTCGAACGTTTCGCGCACGCGTTTCGCTTTTCGCACAGTTTCGGAAATCGGTATACGCGCGTGCGCACATGCGTTCCGGGAGCGGTTCTACTGTTGACTGTATCGTTGTGATTGTTTCATCACGATCGTGCCTACCGGTTAGAGCACGATGATGAACTGGATGCGAAAGATAACTATGGTGTCGTCGTAAAATAGACAATGCAAAATACAAAAAATTATTTTGAAGTTGGCATTTTTTTACATTGTTTCATTTTTGGTCATCTGATTAATTGTAACTTAATGTAATTCATAGAAAAATGTTTTATAATTGTAATAATTTAATCAAACTTAATAGCATGAATAAAACTTTTCAGTAAAATGATTTATACTTTATTCGTAATTATTTGATAATAATTCAGCGAGCCTTCAAAACCTTACAAATATCGGGGTTCTTTTGATCGTGCACAATAAGTTTTTTTGTACGTAAATTTTATTGACCTCTTCCACGGCGATTAAACCATAGTGTCCACTGCTGTTTTTTTCTCTTCCGTGGATGCTGTAACGTCAAAGTGAGCGATGTTAATTGTGAGACCGGCGTGAAAGAGAAACCAATCTTATTAATATGCCTACCCAACCACGGGTTAGCGTCCGGATGGGTTCGGCCGCTGATCAATTGACTTTGACATTGAACCTTTCTACATGCGTTCCCATCAATGAAGGTGTGTTGCGTATGTGAGTAAATGCGTTAGTAATGGTAACGGCGTCCTCCCTTTCCGATGGTGGGGTAATAACTGCCGTATTGTATGACAAGCGCAGTTTGTATCGCTGTGCAATCTGTTCAATGTTACGCCTGACAGTAGGCAACGTTTGATGCACAGAGCAAAATTTGATGGTGATATAAAACTTAGATGAAGATGATCGTACCAGCTTAATGGATCCAACCATTTATAGTCAATAGCGTGCGTGTAACTTCACAATTAAATATTGTTTAGTCATATTATGAAATAATTTTGATTGTGTGATGAATTAATGTGATAAATCTAATGCAACAATACAAAGTATAAGTACCTTATTTTTATTAATGTGAATTCAATAAAATTTGGGTTGCTTAATATTTCCTCAGTCTAATTTATTTTATCTCAAAGCTCCGAGTATTGATTTCAATTATTGGGATTCGCAGTAATAGATGAGTTTGATTAATAATGAGTCTTTGTAGAGTTTTAAGTCTGGGTTTTTTCGTGTAAAATAATTGAAATTAATTGAAAAATAATAAAAAAAACAGAAATGAAAAGCAACAATTTTTTTCAAAACATCTATTAAATACAAATAAAGACATTAAGGACAACATTTCACAATGCTTAACCTAACCATAAAAATACAGTCGTCGTTGGTACCAGCAATGATGTAGTTCGAAAAAATTTTCAGTATCACACAACGCTGGTCTGAGCTAGATCTTATATGTATCGGAAAGCTGATATAAAAAATGTATTTTTTATCAGCTTATTTAAAAGAAAGAATATTATAATAAAAACATTCAGGAGTCAACTACCTATGGATAGGACTCCCAAATATTATATTGCTTTCATTGTCCCAGTATCGATTATTAGCGATGCATGTGACGAAAGACGCCAGCAGCATGTTCTTGGGAACGACTTTTGGTGGTGAGATCTGATTGGCATTTAGTGCATAGCTTAGCACGACAATGAAGCTGCCATCTGGGCGATAGTAAATGACTTCGATAAATTAAATGGCAGTATTTATGCTGACACTCATGCTGCTACAGCCACTCAGGACTCCAGGTGGAGGCAATTGAATCAAACGTCGCATCGGTACGTTGGCGAGCAGCATCTGCGCTCCAATCATCGGCGAATCGGCTTGACACTGTTCGGCACCGTTGGCGTGCGGAATGAAGAAAGCTCTTTTCCGTTGATTAAATGTGTCACACCACAGACACATCTGGCTCGGGCTGGCTGGAAACAGACAAGTCATGGGAAGTGCACGATAAGACTGTGCGGTACTTTCGGAAATGCGAAAGTTAGCTCGGCACCCGGCCGCTGGAGGAAAATTTGATTACCCCGGACATTTCCTGCTGCCGGCCATTTCAATGCTTTTGCATGCACCGTGCACCAGCGGCTGCATTCCGAAAGTTTCCGAACTCACTCGCTGTAGCGCACCTTAAGACACCTTCTAGATGGACAGCAGCCCGGGATGGCTACAGAAGGTGTTAAACTCAGGCTCCGGCAAGCAACCATGCTCCATTAAGGAGCTCCCCGATGATTTTGTAATTTCGTTCGCACCCAACTTTATGACACGTTATTAATTATATTTCCTAGAGCATTCCGGGGTTTCGCTCGGAGGTTGCTGGTTGCCCAGTGTCATTTGATTCGGTGAGCACATTCTCGGCTCGGTAGGTCAGGTTGGCATCGCAACCGCCACACTCTTTCAGCGGCTTCTCGGGTGTACCGCGAGTCTCTCGCGTAAAGGGCTTCCCGCAAAAGGGCCAAAGCATGAGCAAAATTCCATCAGACTTTGTAGAGCGTCTTGCGCTGTAGCGTTGGACGTACCGCCGGAATGCCGCCGTTGTTTTTGTGCGCTCCATCATTTGAAGCGGCGGTGGGTGTTAACATAGCCCTGTACGAAAGTGCCAGTGAGTTGTGTTACGTTTTTTCATAGCAACCAAAGAAGAAAAAAAATCATCCGCAATTCTCCTAAGTGAAATCGTAATGGCGTCCGACTAGTTGGTGGCATGAAGTATATAAAAAAAATGTGTCTGTGTGTCTCGCATGTTACACCAGGCACGGAGTGCATTAAGATGCAACGCGGATCTTCAGCTGAGGTTTCGGCTTTCCACCGTAACTTCTGGCTCAGCTTGCACCGTTGCAATCTGCGCGCTGCGTCACACCCAGTTCTTGTAGTGTTCAATGTGAGAGACACTGATTTCTCCTCTGGATTGCATTTTCTTTGCCCATTGTGCGAAATACAATCAGTCCACCATGTAAGGTGGGTAGGGAAGCGAGCTACCGTTTTTGCTTACGTCACACCTACCGTATGCTTCAAATTCCTCCCGGTCACCAATTGAACGCACAGGCAAAAGACTCCTTTCGCTCCAACCGTGAAAACTTTTAAGTGTGATTTTTTCGTTTTCTTAAAAAAATAATCCACAAAAACCATTACGCTTTAAGTGTTTCACCGGCTGGATGCAAAGCTGTTGCAACCTTCCGAAACCAGCGAGAGCGAGCGTGCAAGGAAGCCACAAGCAATGGCACTTTGGGTAGTTTTCACAAATGAAAGCACTGCACCAGGGTGAAGTTAATTCTGCGGCTTACCGGCATTTGCGAAGCCGCGTCGGATGATTAAGCCGCGAGGAAACGGTGGCTGATGCTGCCGCCGCTGCTACTTTCACTGTTACTGCGAATGGCACTAAGGGGGTGTGATTTTTGTTTTCCCTCCGCAGTGGCTGAGCTTAAGAAACACTTTCAACAGTTTCAACAGTTGTAGTTTATCGATCTTATGACACTCAAGTGTGGCGTTGTCGTGCACGGACGGGAGATTGCGCGTGGCAAAGAATATTACTTGGTTGACTGTTTGCGGGGAACCATCCACTATTCGTTTAGTAAATGACACCCAAGATAATACCTTCCAACGGAGTGGGTCGGAAGTTTTCGTTCGAGGATTTTCCGCACCCGTCGGCAGAAGATAGTTTCCTTCATACTGCACTAAATATTTATGATACAGATAGTTATAGAATGGTAGAGGGGAGTTTTGATGGCAAGACTGTGTTCGTTTGAGTTGGTATGGGAATAGGATGCCAGAAATATTATTAATTTGGGGCCAGAAAATATCCTTCTTCAAAATGTAGTAAACGATTAGCTGACACTCGTGAAGCACAGAAGGTTTCTAGAATTATGTTACTCTTTATAATGTGGTGAAAATGATTCGCTCTTCGTGTGGCATTTCATCAGCTGAAACATTGCTTTACTGAATTCAGCAAACAATGTGCCTGCAGGTAAAAAACAATCTAAAAATCCAGCAAACAATGCACCAGCAGGTATGCAAGTATCGGAAATATTTATGAATTAGAACTAGCACCATTATCGTAAATATCACTGCAAATGTTTGTGTGAGTAAGAAAATGCTTGCATCAAAGTAAATTATCACATGAACGAAGGATAAAAGGTTTGTATCGTTATTATTTCACCAAACACGGATTGTGAAAAATCTTAAAATAGTAATGGCAATAGAACCTATCGCCAACAGCTAACATTATCATCTATTTTCATTTCTTGTTTATATTTGCAACTACCTTTAGTCCGTCTCTGTTGATAAATTGTTAATGTGATTTTTATTAAACTCATTCTGAACTGTAGATAAAGTAATACTAAGATTTAACTCATAATCTGCGCACTTGTCGAAATAACAATACTTTTTAATTTTAGCAAACATTTGGGAAAGTATGACAAACTTTTTGTTTAATTCTATAGTCGCATTTAAAATATTTCAAATTTTCTTTTATCTGAGCTAAACATATTTTCCAACACTAGAAGGAAAAAACGTTCAATATCTTTTTGTAAAGCTCGATGCATTGGTCACAATTTGCATGAAATTGTTTTACATATCCTTGGTTTGATCTGGACTTGAAAATAGGAAAAAGTGAATAAAAACTAACTGAAATGCGTAAAAGGTTCTTAACATGTAATTAAGGACTGCAAATTCCTGAAGCATTTCCAGAAACATATTTTCAAACTTTAGACAAACCTATCTCAAATGCGTGTACAGGTTGGAATTTGATTGTCCATACTGTTAAACAATAAAGCCATTGCTGTTGGAATTGATGAGTTGTACGCTGCTGTTTGAAGTTACGGAGTAGAAATGACAGAAAATTTCCTTTGGGAGTACTTCATCATCATAACTATTGCCTGATTACTCTGTGGCGCTCGTCGTTATCAGGAACGACAGTCGGCTCTTCCGGTTTTCCGGGATTTCGTAGGTTTGTTTCGAGTACGGGATCAACGTGTGCACAAGATGATGTAGCTGCGCTAACTCTCATTACGGATCCGGTGAGGTTTTGTGGTAAATGTTTCTTTACGAGAAGTGGCAGGAAATTCACATTGATGTTTTACATATCATTCCTGGGAGCATACTTCAAAAGAAGAGAATGTTCGCTCAAGATAGTTTAGCACCATGCATGTAAATTTTATGCTTGAGATGCATGAAAGGGATGTGGGTTGCAATTAATTAGAGAAAAATCGAGCAAAGACGCAACGGACAGTAAACACAAAAATGTATCAACAATTTCTGTAACTGAGCATAGACAGTGGTGAGTATGGAGATGTTGTACTGATAGTATAATTCAGAGATGTCAAATTCATTTTGTTAAGGGGTTGGTTGAGTGTTGTACAGTGTGTTGTAAAGTTGATCGTTACGTTAGACTTTAAAAATGATCATGTAATAAGTGTTGTTTTTAAAATTTTAATAAAACTACTTGTTTGCTAGGCAGCTGCATTAATGCATCCCATGGTTAAGAAACCACAATCTATTGTTGAGTAATTTTTCTTCCTCTAATTTTACACATGGAAGCTTCAATTTGAAACATATTTCGCATGTTGGTCCTAACCATTTGACCGTCACTGTACATACACGCTGAAATCTCATTCCGACCTTAACTTTGGCAATTGGGAGGATCGCAATTTGGCAGTACATGCTTACTTTTCTAATGAGTATTTTAAACGTAGCCGTACCAGCGTTCGTAGTGTCAGGCACCTGGGTAGCAACAGATTGAAGGTACCATAAATGCGACGTCCGCTGGTTTTGTCCTTCACCATACCATTGGCTCTCCCTGATGTCAATGAGCCTCGTTTGGCATTCTCCGGTCGATGTACACGTGAGCGTAAAGTGTATTGCTTTCATCATACATGTAAATTAGAAGGTATCTCACCAGAGACTCTAATTTCTTGCACCGCATGGTTGTTTTGCGCTGATGGAACAGTGGAAGCACTTTGAAGGGAATCGTCAAAATTAAAGAAGACATGCTCTTCACTACTCTTCCGCTGCATACCCACGGGTGCAGGGCATCTTTCGTACGATGGATGGAATAGAGCCATCAATTTGGTCTGTTTGGTGGCTTTGCGACGTTGGGAGTTTGGTGACTGGTTGTCTGCTATCGATAACGACATAATTTGATTACGTTACATGAATTAGTGCAGCTGGAGGGTATTAATTATTTTTATAGAATAATTTACGTGGAGTATGACATCAACAATAATATCAAAATTCGACAGGCCATTGCGCAAAGCAAACTGCAAACGCAATAAAGTTTAAATGCATTACACAACGCATAAGTATAGCGCATCGGAAATGACCGCTCTGTTACAGCGTGGCTAAATATAGAGCTCGTGTGGATAAGCGTGATATGATTGGCTGGCGATAATGTAGACAGTCGGTTCGGTCAATAATGTTTTAGATGTGACAGCAAATCAGTCAACAGTGGTATCAGATACAGGAACAAAAAAGAAACGCATCGTCAAATGATAGCGGAGTTATTGATAAGCGCTTTCGATCGTAAATCTATTATGTCTCGTTCGGGATTTGATCTGTACCGCCTTTGATAGGATTGAATCTAATCAAAGGTGGGAAATAAGCAAAAGATGAGACGGTGTTTTTTCCCCAAGTTAATAATTACAAATGGGCAGAGGGTTTGTTGCCCGGTGTGTTGGGCAGCCTAAAGGTTGCTTTAGATTGTATAAAAGACGAGCGCGGTTCCAGGATGGTCAGCAGTTATTACAGTTAAAGGCAAACAGTGACCGTGTAAAGAGAGCAAACAGCCGAGATGCGCTTCCTAATCGTGCTGGCCATGTTGGCAACGGTGGCTATCGCCAACCCGCTGATTAGCATTCGAGTCAACGTCGATAGCCAAGACGATGGCCTCCTTCCGCCGGGACCGCCGGGGCCACCGGGTCCACCGGGACCACCAGGACCGGGACCGGATCCGGAGCAGCCACCACCACAGCCCTACAACAAGCAGCACCTGAAACGTGACATTCTGCCGTCCGACTCGGACGTAGTTTATCCCGTGAACGACGCGACCAATCCCGCCGGAACCCTGGTCAACATTGAGGTATTCGTTGACAACCAACGCCAGGGCAACTTGCCGATCGTGCCGGACTATCCTCCACCGCAGCCTTACTAAACCGAGCCAGGGAGCATGTAACTAACAAATGAAGTGAACGGAAATATATCAACAAACGAACGAAATCGATGCTCTCGCCCAGGGAGTCTGCTTTTCTGATCTTACCTTCAATCTAACCTTCGTGACGCAGATCCTTCGTTCGGGTCAGCACGCCGAGATTGCAGCAAAATTAGACACAAACGCATACACCGGAACGGGGGGTTCTTCTAGGAACCGGCACGTATATTCATTAGCTTCCGGTCGTTAGAGTAGATTGATCGTTTGCTGAGCAAGCGGGCTGAGATGTGAGTACGGTGCATCGCTTTCAAGGGAATTCGGTGATTCCGTGCGGTGCACTGACGTTCATTCGAGGATATTTACGATACGTTGGCTCGCAATGTATTTACTTTTGCCAAGGGCTGCTGCGTAGTTCGCTGTTCGTAGAGTGGTCAAATTACAATGTCTAGTTTTTGTTTGTCCGTTTGCTTCAGGAGGTCATTAAGAAGCATCGGTAATTAATGTCAATTAGTGTCGCCACCCATGGTTCTACGAAGTGCTCTTATATTTTTATCCATTTCCGTTGCCCACCGTGATATGACGCTTTTTAATTTGTACGTACTATTTCCGGCACACTGTTGATTGAAATGTTCGCCTAACGCTGCAGTCAATTACGATTGGGGGTGATAATGAACGTTTATTCAATTAACTATCATTACTCTACTTTGCGCTTTATTGTTTGTTATCATACGTGTGTGGAAAAGAGTTACAAAAATAGTAATTGTTGGGAAAACCTGACAAATGTTCGTAAGCGAGAGCAACGGGTGCAATTACAACTCGAGAGAGAGAGAGAGAGGTTAAATACGGCAAAACTACCTATAAAAGCGAAGGACCGAAGAGATTGCTTTCTTTCACGGTGAAGAGTACGGTGAAGAATAATGTTTAATGTTTAACTAATGTTTTGGCATACGCCGACCGTGTTGAGACGAAAACCTAGTCAATCTTTATTTTACAACAGTAATTGGATACTCTTGTAGAATGATTTAATGAGATATTTGACTAATATAAATTATGAATTTATTGTAGTTAGTAGAGGAGCTTTTAATCGATGTCCAATCTTATGAATAGCATAGCTTATAGTATCTTCCATTGATACTAACCGATGTTGTATTTGTTCAAGGGTATAAAAGTGTTTATATTACTTCAAAAAGTTTTAGTGCTATATTAGTTTTAAATCTGATTGCGTTTATACATTAAGAAATTTCCGGTGGGTGGCTGTATGTTGCAAAGATTTGTAGCAAAGTACATTAATTCGTGCGATAACCGTTTAAGCAACTTGAAGCAGGTATTGTCCATTGACATGTGACACACCTTTTTGTCAGAAGCGTTTGAGTTTACCGTAGAAATGGAATGCAAGTATAACACATCTTTTGCTAAAGCTTGTTTATAATAAAAACACATTATGTTAATTATATCTAAGCCAGTTGAGATATACATTAGACGAAGTTTTGCTTTGTTGTCCGTATTTGGAAACAAAAATAGTGCAACATTTGCATACTCCAGTAGACTGGTGAAACATTAAATGTAATTTGTCTTCTCTACTGACTTGTCCATATATTTGCTACAAAATGAATTGTTGAAGAAGCAGTATCAGATTACCTTTTTCCTGTGCAGAAAAATGAATGATGCGTTTGTAAGAGGAAAAGGGTAGCATATTTTTTCAACCCCCTAAACCTTACATCAATTTTATGTAGCTTTCGTTGCACTTTCACCCATAGTAAAGGAGGAAATGAAATTATAATGAAATGTGGGCATGTGTGTTGTTGGGAAGATTTGCTCTGCATTTAAATAAGCCTCTTCCAGAGCTGATCTTACCGTCCTGACCTTTTCTCTGATCCAACGGGTTCGTTGGTATTGAAATATTCGTGAGTTGTTTTTTTCCGGATGAATGTGCATCGGGTGTAGCCGGTTCGGCAGTATTGGACATTTCACTAGCACGATCACCATCGAGAACGGTTGCTTTCAAATGGTGATGGCAGTGCAGTGATTGCACTTTTCAGTGTCCATCCTGAATCGCTCGTCTCAGCCATTTTATATCGGGCTCGGGCTCGGGCTCGGGTAAAGAAAGCCCGATACGTAATCGGACCATCTGGAGCAAGTTTCTGCTGGCGTAACCGACTGACATGTCGGTTTTGCTATCCTGCTGGCAGGAGTTATCCCTTCCTCGTGTACTTTACCCGTTTAGAAGGTGCAGCTACCCAAACCAAAAACCCCAGTACGGTAGTCGGTCATGCAGGTGGCGTAATACCGCTGTCGAGGGTCATCCTAAATACTCCCATCTGCATGCAGAGTGTGGTCCGTGCTGTGTTTCTTACATTTTCCCAGCCCGTGTGCCCGGGTGTCCCAGCAGGTGCGTGGTATTGGCTGTAAGTGGTTTAGAAGATTACTGCAGCGCTGCGAGTCGGCTGGTCGGATGATTTTTTCCTCCCATTTTTTTGCTCCAAGCCTTCGAGTAAAGGGTAGAACTGGTTTAAGCGCGTCCACCGTAGGTGCTTTGAACGCTTGTTTAGGATTTTGGTGCATAAGACGGTGTCCGGTTGTGCAATGCAAATTAGACGAGCTACTGAACGTTTCGGGCTGTAGAGGTGAGTGGCACGATACGTCGTTTTAAGTTGATTTCCGTACATGTTGTTCCCCTGGCCAGACCACCATGGGAGAGACCACGTGCTAGAATAACGATAAGAGAACTATCAACTGAGATTGATAGATTCACGCATATTACCTAGCAAAAAATCGAAATCATGGTGAAATTACACTGGAAAATGATGCTAAAATTCGTAAAATTATCCCAGACTAAAAATGTAAAATTCAATAGTTACGATGCTTCCAATTTTACTCTCGACAGAATTTAGTTTTTTGTGTGCATGAAAAAGTACGTTACATGAAATAATATAGGTTATTTAGCCTGTAATATGTAACAGTACTGGAAACGTATATTGAAAATGGCTTTTCAACGTCTTTGAATATAATGTTCTGTTTTGTATATGTGTCGAAAATATCATTCAATATCATATCATGCTCATGAAATGAAAATATCATGAAAATATCATGCTAATAAATGTTTCTTATCAGAAGCTTGTAGCGTGTAAACCGATGCACTGGCACATGCTTGATGGCTCTACCGTCCATTGTTCTATTCGCGGAAGATTTTATCTTTTATTCGTAGAAATAGTATCACATCACTAACGCTCGCCTCTAGTGAGAAGATGTCCAACCACAGGACGCGGCAGGACGCCGCAGGGATTTCCGGCGTGCCGTGAACAGTTGCCTGGTGGACAGAATGTAATAAAATGCAAAATGCTTTTTCGACGATATTAGCTTTTATTGTTATTATTGTTGGCCGCTGGTCGTGCGCGTCCATGTGTAGCGCGATAGCTAGCATGCTCTATATAAAGTAGGGCGACGAATGCTTATTTCTTGTGAAGTTGAAGATTTCGCTTTGTAACGCCAAAGGCGGTTGCAGTTTCGGTCGCAGCCTGACCGGACGTTGTGGTGTACCGTGTGGTGTACACCATGCAACTGCCGAGAGAGAGAGAGAGACAGAGAGAGAGAGA
>JXXB01023303.1:0-15038 GCA_000956275.1 Anopheles koliensis | reverse complement strand
CTCTCCCTCTTTCCCACAGGATCTCCCGCAGGATGAGCTCCACTTGATCAAGAAAACGAGCTCTCTGAGTTCCTCTGTGCCTCGTGCCAAAGAATTCATTCCGGATGGGACATAAGTTTGGCATCCTCATGACATGTCGCAGCCACCGTATCCTGCCGGCATTCGCCACTTTCAGGATGTCTGGTTCGCTTAACAGCTCAGTTAGCTCGTGGTTCATTCTCCTCCTTCAAACGCCCTTATTGCATACCCCACCGAAGATAGATTGTAACATCCTTCATTCGAAAACGAGGAGGGCATTGTCGTCCTCTCTGAGGATGACCCAAGGTACATCCTCGTAGAGAACTGCCTGAGGTATCATAGTGCAGTATATCACACACTTTGGGCCGGTTTGGAGTCTTTTCGATCATAGGAGTCTATGAAGCCCGTAGTAGGCACGATTCGCCTGAACAATACGCCTTCGGATTTAGCTGCTCAAGTTGTTGTCCGAAGTTATGATCGTACCAAAGTAGCAGAACACTTCAACTACCTCGAGATCGTCTGAAGTGATACTTTGTTTCCCAGGCGGGCCCTATCACGGTTAGAGTCCCCAGTAAGCAGTTGTTTCGTCTTCGTCGCATTCATTATCAGTTCAATTCTGGCAGCTGTCCTCGGATATCGAAACCCGTTTTTCGCATGACACATTCTAGAGCCAATGGAACAGTTCGACATCATAAGCGATACTCTCTCCTTGCATTGAATACCATCCATTGTTGCCTTCAGCAACTGCACCTATATTCCTGGGAAGCCGTACTGCTGGATGGTGTTCCATATTTCAGTCCGATCAATGGTATCGTAGGCCAACTTGAAGTCGAAGATTGGATGCTCGTGGCATTTCTGGAGGATATTAAAGATTTGACAGAAGGACTGTGAGTGCTCGGAAGATAGCATAGCCCTTTTTGTCGCCCGTTTTTATACTGGGTGAATAGTAATCATTTTCCAATCCTCCGGTAGCTCCCAAATTGTCTCGATTAGCTGTAACATGGCCACAACAAGCCTCTCAAGTCCCATCCTAGAGATTTCTCTGTGTGCCACGTCACAGAGTCACGGGCTTATTAAAGGGATGGAAAACACCTTGGTTTGTTGAGTTTTGGACTTATAGGTGGTGTGAAATGTGGTAATATTTATTCTTCTTTTACAAGTTTACCGGCTTCGCTACAATTGAGGTCGTCTTTATCCTCAGTTATGTACATCTAAAAGAAAATAGCTTGGTAATTTATCTTGGTGGACTCTCGAAATGAGTAGTCACATTTCTTACACGTTAGTGCACTTTGTTGTTCTGTTTTGCTGCGAATTGTACGATAAAAGCGTAATACGAATTGTATTAGCATTGCAATCTGAATTTAAATAAAAAAATACTCATGTTTTAAGCATGTAATATGTCTTGTTTAATATCTTTGAAAGGAAGAGAAAATAAATAGCAACAAAATCAATCGGAAAGCAGACCCCAAACCCTAAGTACAAAAAGGTTAAGCACAATTCCAGGCAACGGGATAAGGAGCAAACGATGTTGCGTAGAACAGCCACAGGGGGTCAGCTAAAAACAACAATAAAAAAATGAACATAAAAATCACATGCTCATTGGTGATGGCGAAGCACGGCATGAAGAAAGTAATAAGTTATCGGTGCACTTAAGTCGCTTTAGATGAAAATGAAATGGAAAAATATTTCTGTTTGTTTCGTGCCGATCCTTGTGCGGTGCTAGCGGCATTTTTGCGACCTGCCGATTTGCTTTCGCAGTGGCCTCAAATTGTAGCTTCCCGTCCTAAGTTGCTTCGGTTCCTTTTTATTTGAGTATTTTTTTGCGGAAGATGATGGTAAAGAGCCCAAAGAAAAAAAAACACGAACATGATCGAAGTAATCAAATAATTCCAACGGAGAGATTTATATTATCGCAATATTTTAATCCTTATTAAGCAATTTAAATACGTAAATACGCACGATACCTGGCGCCGGTTCGAAGAGAAAGAATGAGATAGGAAGAAGCCATAAATGATAGCGTTAATCGAACCTTATGTGCGTGATGTTGTTGCTATTCATTTGGCCAAGAAAATTGAATATATTCTCGCCTGCGCCAGCGTAAAGCAATGTGTTGAACATTACCATTTCGGGAGAGAGACGGAACAACGATACAAAACAAACAAACCGAAGCGAACATGAACATCATGAACGCTGCAAAATGCTGCAGTGAGCACAGTGTTTGTTTTATGCGCTTTCATCTCACCTCTTTTTCTATGGTATCCGATGCCTTCCAACATTTCCACAACTACCATTCGGCGGCTCAGTGCGGGTGCGCATGCGCGCCGAAATTGATCATAAACATAAATCATTCACTCAAACGGCGGTGGACGGAGTCGGGAATCGAAAAATCGATTCCCGCAGCCCTTTTGTCGGCAATCGTAGGGCGGCGGCAATGTGAAAGTAACAGAGTTTTTTTGTTTTTCGTTGCAATGGATGTCGGAATGCTGCCTTATCGAAAGGATATCACTGTATGTGGTATAAAAAATATTGAAAAGCTTTTGCCTGTGCAAAAACAATGTTGCAAATTTGTAAAGAAACATACTGTCACGTACAGTTTCATCTTTTTTCAGAGTTTTTAAACTTATCAAGACAAACTGGCAATGTTCTGGAGTTAGTGAAATAAAAATAAGTCGCATCATGTTACACGAGTGTAGTATTTGAATGTGTGTTGTTACAAAATTTACTGAATATTTTCAATTTGGTCTTTTAAATATAGCTCTTAATCTGAATTAGTTATTAACGTTTTCCAAATATCATTATGAACTAAGTGAAAATGTTTTATTTTCCTCTTGTCAATTTTTTCAAGCTAGTTTTGAGATTCAAACGATAATCAACGATTTTGATTAACTGTTGTATAATAAACTCAAATTATATTCTATTTTTACCTGTTTCATAATACAAACAGTCTGCTCTGTTACCTCAGCCATAATAACATTTTAAAGACTAATCCAAATTCTAAAATTTTTAAATTTTTGTTCTTATGGCGATGTTAAGACTGTGTGCAAGTGAAACATAGGTATTTATTTATTTATAACTAAATGTATGAATATTAAAGATAATAGCAGCAACTCTAGTCATTTTCTAAATGTATCTTTAAATACATTGAATAAATCTCGTACATACATGGTATACATGAAAGATTTAACAAATTTAAACGACATTTCTTGCGCAACAAAGCCTTATATTATATTACCACTGTAACACGATGTAAAGAGTAAATAGAAAATTATTTAAAAAGAAAAATAACAAACTAAAAATAAACTAAACTGTAAATGAAAAAATGAGCATAAGACATAACTTATTTTTGTAAATAGTATTTTGTATTTCTTTCCTTTATAACCTGACCCCAAATAATCAAGTGATCAAGTCTATTCAAACTAAAGATGTTCATACAATGATGGCCTCGTTTTTCTGGTAATTTTAAAAATTATAAGTAAAGTAATAAAATACAATTTTAAAATTTTAAAATACTTATTTATAATTTTAAGAAAGAAAGATTTAATTAAGAAAGAACTGGTCATATAAATGTGTTTAATTGTACTAACCAATCTCCTCTTCGTTAATTATGTGCCATAGTGAGCAAATTGAATTCAGATACTTCAGATCAGCTCAATTCGAATGGTATGGTGGAGTATGTTGGTGTTAGAAATCAAACTCACGTTAACTTATCAGATAAAATATCCAGTGCGATTGAAGTCCAGCGAGATAGATTGTTATAACCTACTTTTGGTAAATACGACTAAACCTATGATTGAGCTCGCCCCGTTTGTAAGCCATATCTCAATGCCGCTCTTGGGCTTTTTCCACGATGGTTTAAAAGAACTTTACTTTTTTAAAGAACTTTTATGTCATTTGATGTCATATTCCTAACATATGCAGCCCGTTAGAGTATGTTTCTAATATGTGGAACAATAGTGAGTTTATCATTAACTATATTTTTATCTTTTCCGTTGTAAAAAAACATAACGCTTTGCTTTAAACTTTTATGCAATATAAATAACAGAGTATCATGTACAGCAGGGGTAGTTAACTAATAACTCTTGATTCTAGAAATAAAATCTCGCTAGAAGTAAGTGTTTGCTGTTTAATATATTAAGAAACAATGTTTCGTGGTGAAATCATGCGCTGTTCAAATTCAATTGCAAGAGGCATGAATATGTTCTTCTTTATGGAATTACTTATTCAATATCTTTATCGTTGCTGAAGTTAATTTCGGTTTAGCTATACTTATTATTTTATACTAGCTGATGATGAATTTAGTTTACGATTTCCGTCTTCAGTGTTCAACTGTTTCTTTTATAATAATTATACAAGAAGATGGAATACGTTGCACAACCTATAATATGTGAGATTTAATATTAACCATTAATTTTTATGAAACAAAACAACAAATTACAAATAGGTCATCTGTGTTACTTTCCCAGGTACGTGTGTAGGGCGCCCGTACACATATCGCTAACTAATAAAACAATGTTTGTTTACATAAAAGAATTAAAGTCATCCTCTGAACAAACATATCCTAGCAATAAAATGGGGAGCATTCCTGTCGTTGAAAATTGTACCCATCGACTGAGTATAATTCCACTCACCCTAACATAAAGCTCCCAACGATGTACCGGATTCAACGATGTATGCAATTTGGTGGTACGTTGTGCCATCCCTGCACCGAGTAGTCATGATGGGACCCTATTGCTACCCTTGACTTGTCCCGCACACGAAAGAACCAGTGAAGTTCGGTTGGTATGTCGTGTTTACTGGTTTTAGCGTCAAAAAACGGGGAACAAGAAGCGTGGCATCGTTTCGTGCATGAATATGGTAGTTTTCTTCCGCAAACCGTAACGTAGCGCCATCCGTAACTGGTTTGCATAAAATTGAAAATGAAATACGTACATCGCGTGCTAAATTAAATTCACATTCAGTTATTGTAACATTCAGCCCTTCGATTTTGCCGTGAGCCATAGAGGGGGTTTGCTATCAGTTCAGGAAGTTCATCCATGCTTTTCAACTTATTTTGAAGTTCGTCTTCTTTCTCCTTTTTCCAATAGCTCTCTGATTATGCTTTGCAGCAATCGTAAGAGAGACTGTAATGAATTTTGACATCATATTCGAACGTACCTGCTATACTACCTTTTGTTTTTTCATGGATTACTCTTGAAACATTAGGTAACGTATTTAACTCTGTGTTAGTATTCTATCAACTTCATTTTAAAAGATATGCATGTATGACATACAATGTAAATTAGATAATCATGGCACGAAAGTTTAAAGAATATGAGTTCTATGATGAGGAAATAATTGAATATATTTCTTATACTAACTAATGCTTTGATCATTTTCAATGCTAATAATCATAAAAATAATTTTTAGTAAACTCTTTGTAATTAAAACGAATTATTATTTTTATAACTAGAATACAAACCTTTTATTGTTTTGACTAAAATTGTTAATTCTGGAAGTTTTTATTACGATGCATAATGATACAGACTAGAAAATGAGAAAAAGCTAAAAACTGCAACATTTGCAACAAAACAAGCTCGGCGCTGTTTTCTGAAACATCTACCGCTGCACCGACATGAAGACCCTTCTCAAGTGATCACTTATGTCTCTAGCTAACATTCGCCTGGGATTCGTTATCTTTCCATACGTTGCACATCCCCGTACACACTTTAATTTATTCCCACCCTCGTGTCCTCGGATTTTCTTATTCCCTTTCGGCTTTCATTTCAGCTAACATCGCGACTGCCAACTGCTTCAAGCTCAACGGAGTCCGAACGAAAAAAAAAATGCATCCGGTCAAGAATTATGACCATGGCGATAAGATTCATCGCGTCCTGCGAAGAACCAAACAAAGCCACTAACAAAAAAACGGCGAGTTTTGGTTTAAACGACAACCTTCACATGCTTACGAACGCGAGAGTGCGGTCGGTACAAAGACCTCAGATGGCGTAACATGAACGATCCCCAACACATTTCATACCAGAACACCAATCGACTCTCCAGCTGGCCCAATCAAAGGGTCCCGTGAATGCCGGTGAAAAGTTTAATGTCTTGCAAAGTTTGCTGTTTATTGATAGTCCGCGTGTGCGTGTGTGCGTGTGTGTGAGTGTGTGTGTGCGCGCAGAGTTATCTAATATTCATTCTACCAATGGAGCCGAAAGTCTCCAACAGCCTTCTGCAGGATTGAGTGACCGGAAAGATGCGGTGTTCGTGGCAGCATTTGTTCCTTCGAGGGTCCAAAGCAGCTCTGGCCGAACTGTCGCAATTCTTTTGACAGAGATAAATTATCAATTACCGATGAAAAATGTTCACGCGGTGACAGGGCGCACCGTGGTGTTGCAGACGAAGTCGTTGCACGTATCCCGCGCATGGCAGGTATTGGATCAAATATCCGCCGTATTGGAATAGCCGTTTTGCCGATTTCAATCGACGTGGTTTCGTGTCGTGTCAGCGGAATTGAAACAATGGTCTTCTCAAACGGAAGAAATACGACAGATAAAGTTTGAACGGACCAGCAGCGGTTTTACATACAAGAATAATAATAACAAAAGCCCAAATACAACATTTTATTCAGACGGTTTTAGAATTGTCGCGTCCTACCTGCCATGCGACGAGGCCTTCCAGATTTTCAAGGTTTTTAGTGCATCGCTTTTCGTTTCGTTGGTCGGCTACGAATGTGTTTCGTAGAAGCAGCTCTCGCTTGTCATCCTGTTCGCTGGAGAATCCTTTTCCTCTCCGTTAGAAAGGTTCTGTCGCAGAAAAAGGATTAAGTTACGATCTAAATAAGAACATAAAGTGCCATAACAAGCGATAACATGCAAATAATAAAACCGTACAAAAGCACCCCCGTTGCGCTTGTGTGTGCCCCATTGTAAAGCTACGGGGAGTTCATGATTATCATGTACCAGTTGGGCAATATGAGAAAGTTTGAAGATGAGCCGCGCGGTGTTGGTTTAAGCAGCAATCCTGCAACAAATCTAAAATGTGCATCTACTTTAAGAGATGGAACCCGTCGAGATGCGCAGCATCGAAATGAATTTGTTTGAACGGCTATTTCGATTCGACATGGGAGGAATTGCTCATAAAGGTGAAATAATACGATATAATGCTAACATTAACTTAATAACTAAAGCATGGCCTACTTAGAAATCGAACAACATAATTTGAGTCTATTTCGAAATTGAATCAATGAATCTGAAAATGGGTTTCAATTATGTTCTATTGTGATTCACGGTTTTCCCTACATCAAGCGGCGCACAAGAATTTCATCCAATGTGTTACTGATTTTATCCCACCAGTTTTTCATCTAAGCTTTGATCAAGTTACCTTTCATCTTCAGTTTTCAGTTTCAGTTTTCATCTTCAGTTACCTTTCAGAAACCACCCAGTTTCAATGGGCCTAAACTGGGGATAATTGAGCGGATTGAGGGTTTGTATAATAAGCTATATACCGTTATCATTGCACCATAGTTGTACAATACGGCTATAGTAACAACTCGTAATATCCGGCCAAAATGTTACCGAACCTTCATGTTGCTTAATTAAATGCAGAATTCGCTTCTGAAGACATTCGGTTATGTAAACCACCGAGTTCGTTGTTTTTTCAGCGTCAAAAACCTTTGTCTCCTGGCAGCAGCTGCAAATTGAGAACATATATTAAAATGCGAATTTATCCGCAAAAATAAATTTGTGATAAATATCTCTAAATCTGTGATAAATATCTCTTAGAGCTATTGCCTTGTAAAATGTTGGACCTATAAGCAGCCAGAAATCGGCCTTTATCATGATTTTTACCCAAATCGCAATCGGACATGCCTGGGCTGCTTCTAATTGATTTTTCAATCTATCCTTGAAGTTGCGGATTACCAGTTTTATTCCTGCATTTATTTTAAGGCTTATAAGCCGTCGATTGGGGTCCTGTGGTGTAGTGGTAGCGGCGCCGGCTTCAACATTTGGTTGCGAACCATTGGATTTTCCAATTTACTGTATCCAATTTGTTGTCTGCGCTCCTTTTATTTGGTGTATATCTGTATCCGAAACAAGAACGCTTTTCCAACTGAAAGAATTAACTATTATTATTATTGTAGTAGTAAAGAAACAAACGTTAAAGTTTTTCGAATACGTGGGATAGAAGCTCTGTAAAAAGCCAAAATGTTTACTCCATTGTTAAGTGGGCCAAGTTTTAGTTCAATCGAAATCACCACGACTGCTTAATGCAAATGCTGATGTAATTACTGATTGGCTAATTATAGAGCGAGTAAGATCAGCGAATGATGCATTCAATTTATGCTTTGGAGAAAACCGAATGTTGATAAGAATAAAGTTTTCGACGTTAGCTATACGACACCTTATGCAATTATACAATTGTGGCGTGTCACAATTTGTGGAAAGTTTCATTTTCTTTTCCAATTTCATTCGAGAGGCAATGGGAAACAACTGGGACCTTACCACTCGAAAGATCCAGTGGCTTGTATATCTCCACCGTGCTAGAGATTTAAATTAAGCGCGAAAAGTTGTTCTTCTAAATACCAACTTGCTCCAACAACTATTATTTGTGTCATCTGCTTCAAAAATTGCTTCTAATCCTCTCTGATCAAAACAAATTCTAAGTCAAATTTTATTGAAAATAAACCAGCTAACAATAGCAACAAAATTAGGAAAAAAATCTTTACATACAAAGATGATGTCAGAGCAGAGATAATCACTTTAGACATGGTACCTACACCGCAATGCTAATATTACTTCGATACGCTTATTAATACGACATAAATTGTTCAAGAGCTTTCGATGGAGAGAAACTTCGCCAGCAATGTATAAAACGGTTCGTCCCTAGACTTAACTCTGCATTCCTTTGTCTTTGCTCTCCCGAACTAACAAGCGTCAGTGTTACCAAACGAATTGTCATCCTACGTGTTACGTTATTGTATTGTAACTATTTATTGAGTATGTATGTGGTAATCAACAGTGTTGCTAACGCGAGTGCTTCTTACAGACTACTTTGTTCGGGCCGAGTGAGTGTGTGAAAACTGACACTTAGCAAAATGCCAGGATTGCTGAAAATTCCTTATTGTTGCTGATTATTGCTGAAAATTCCTTGCATGCTTCTAATGTAATCAACGGAAGTAATTGTTAAACTGCATCCACTGTTAAACAATAAACGATCGTACTATTGTGGCTTTTACAATAATTTAAATCTAAATTTATCAGACGTATGTCTTAAAAGATTCTGTACATGTTTCTTATATAAACGTTTCACTGCAAAAAAAGAATCCTTAAGTCACTCCTTGCTCGAGTGAGACGGTGAAGATGGAATTGAGAGGATGATCTAGTTGTCTCAAGACCGATACATTAAGCAGACTTTCGAAACTTTATTCGACTAAATGAGTATAAAAATTTTTACTTTCATTTTAACGGATGAATGGAAAATTTTTACTTTCGGACCTGATCTCAAAATTGACGCTCGGATCATCGTAGCTGCTTGTTTCTCTTCCCTTCTTCCTTTGATCACACCCATTATTTCAAAATTACTCGGAAGCAAACAAGCGAGCTATCGCGATGATGTGTCAAAATCGTTTAGCCCTTGATTATTACCTAATTATACATCGCTTGTAGACGTGGACTGACAGCGTAAACACAACACTCGACGAAGTCGTAAGCTGATTCCGAAGTGAAGTGGACGTTAGGTGTATTTGTTTGTGTATTCTTTTGGCTTCCATTTCGTGCTATTTCAAATTTATACACCACACGTGCGATGGGAATCTGTGGTGGGTACGTTTCGAAGCATCTCCATAGAGTGCATGTGAAGCGGGCGGCTCAGTAAGTCCTAAGATCCTAGCTCTTATCTTACCACCCCGTTACCCTCCCGCAACTAATCACACTACTGTCAATCTCTTATTCGGCGATGACGACAAGCTGTCAAGCAGACATCATATTCTAGCACATGGTGTAAAACAACAACACACAGACGGCAGGATACTAACTCCATATTGACAACCAGAACTATGACGCTAAAATCATTACGTGCCACTCACTATGTTTCATTTGGATTGTGGAAGTGGTTTGAATGCTGAAAGTGCCGCTTTCGACGGTTGCGCTTTTACTGCGTTTGTATTTTTTTTATGCGGGAACGATGTGAACTCCGCGCATAAATGACCCTACCCTTCATTGTGTCAGGATTTAAGAAATTAGATCCGAATTACTCGGTAGCGAGTATTGTAAATTCACCCTCGATTTCGGTGGTCCTTTCCTTTCGCATGGGGTGCGGATGCTGTTCGGTAATGGTTCTGGTTGATCTAAATTTGATTATGTTGAATTAGATTTGCTGGGTGGAGTGCATTAAAGTAATGAATATGATTATGTCCTATAGACATTGTTATTTTGGTTTTGATGTGTTGAGTAAGTGATTGAAAAGAACGTACATTGTTCAAAACAACAGAAGTACATATATAGCTATAATCATCCTTGAAAAACTGCTTTCAAGGATATCAATATGATCTTATAAACAATGTTTGTTCTTCTTGAAATTTCCAACTATCAATTTATAATTTTATTTCAAATGATAATTCTACCTTCTATCGATATGCTGCAAACAGGTACTGTAGCAAATCATTTAATACCTGATTATTTCAAATAATGCTGATACCATAACAATGAAAATAAAAACCTTACGCAAGATTATGAGATTATTTTCATATTTTGCCACGAAATGATAAAATCTATTTTTTGTTATCAAAATATCTATCTGGGATGCATTTACTCCCATCACCCCATCACGCACCGTAGCGAAAGGGACAAATAATCCTAGAAGTGCCGAAGGCTCACCCTCTGATTCTATCAGTGAATTTTCCCTCTCTTGTTCGCAAGACGACACAGGTCGAATGTGAGGGTGGGCGGGAAATTATATCACCCATCCGGAAGAAGGTTTGCGTGGTGCAGAGTAATTTGGCTATGATTTATGGTCACTTAATGCTTGCAGTGCTCTGCTATTCTGGTTGCTTCGGTTGGGTGGCTGAGAGTAATGACATCAGCAGGTTTTTCGGCGCTCGATTTTTCTCACCCACACCCGTACTGGTGCGTGTCCAATATGTATTAGTAGGAGAGAATGGAGTTTTTTCATCTTTGATGTTGGTTTATATTTTCGGGTACTTCAAGATCCCTACAGCTGGTGCATTTTCCATCGGATACTCTTATAGAGATGAGTCAAATTTTTACAACAGATACAGCTATTGAACCACCCTGAAGCGCAAAGAAAACACCTTTGTCATGTGTTGCTTCCAGCTAAGCTACAGTTTAAATTTTGATTCGTCTTTTTTAACCATTAATGTTGTACGATTAATATTGTTTCTCATTTTGGAGGAATAGTTTAGAGTAAACGTATTTATGCTTTTCATTTTATAACGACAAAACTTTTAATTAAATGTAAACAATTCCCCAGTTTTTCATGACGAATGTGATATCTTTTACTGTAGAATATTAATTGAGTCGTTCTGCCTCGTCGGGTTTTATTCGATTGTTACAAATTCATTCTTAGTTCAAGCTTAAAGCCATTTAACATTTCCTGCCTTTCATTCACTCACCGAAAATGTATTAATTACTTTACAATAATCCTTCATATTTTATTTGAACAGAGTTACCTCAACGCAATTGTTTAAGAGAAATAAAGACGTATTTATAAAAATAAGATAAAAAATGGGTAAAGGAAGAGCCAAGAGATTGGATTTTTTTTACCAAACTTCATGTGTTCTTCAATCCGATATCCTCAATCGTCTTGAGTTTTTTTTATAAAATTAATTTTTATTTATAAACATCTTAAAAAGAGTAGTGTATGACACAATATTGTTTGTTTTATCTTAATAAAATTTTGCTAAACGAAATGGTTTATTACAAATGAATGGTTTCTTTTCAAAGATGATAACAAATTCAAGTTGCTGCGCACAGCAGTAAAACCAATTTATTTTACTCTTTCGTATCCAGCATCAAACACATATTGATACAACCCAAGTCAAGTCGTCCAACGCATATGTTGGATACACAGCTAGCAAACGTCGAGCGGGGGTGCAGTATAGCGGCTCCAAGTCTGAACCTAACCCTAACTTGTGCTTCCAGTGGTCTCATTGTTTTACCAGCCATTTGCATCAAACGATCGTAAACTATGGTATTTTATTAGATAAGTTTTCGATTTATTTGTTTGCTCATGTTACGGTTGTCATTCTCTGCTGTCGTGTTGAGTTTTAACCACCCCTTTGCGGGCTATGGCTCGACTGCAACTCTGCCGGTGATTCTTTGTCTGCCGCACCTGCTGACTGTGCTTCTGCTCCACATTTTGGCTTCCTTCTGTTCCCTTGCACACAGCCCTCATCGAACGTCTGGTTCCGATGTGCATCTGGATTTCCAACGGTATCAGCAACGAATGGGTTTTAGTTATACACATATATACACATTTTATTAATTGATTTTCATTAAGTCGCATCCAGCCGGGCAGGGTCACAAATCAAGCGCAAAGGCACAGACACCTTCCCCACGGAGCAATCGGGCGGGCGGTATGGAATGTGGTGCTGTCCTTCCAACACCCCACCACAAACATGCTCTTTTGTTTTATCATTTTCAAGCGTTATTTCAAATGTTTCCACAACCGGGGAAGATGGGTCAAGAGCTAGCAGCACGGCAGCAGCAGCAATGGTACAGACCGGTTTCCCAAAAATGTCTAAACGTGCTCCCAGCGTGGTGTGTAGAGCAAAGTGAAAATAGCTGAGGTTGAAGCCGTAATTAGTAGAAGCGCGCTTGTCACGCCTTAAGGGGCCTCCCGGCTATTGCTATGATAGCTTCCAAGTCTACTGTATGCTTCGATGTTGGTGTACGGCCGCACGATATCATCTCGATCCGAACAGGTAAATAAATACGGACTGCAAACGAATTGACGATATAAGCAAAGGAATGGGCGTCGGCGCTGTCATCTCAATCTTAATCTTTTGATCTATTTAAATGTATTGGCTCACGAGATCTCGATTCCCTGTCTGATCGCTACCAATCAATTAATGTCGTTTAAAAGTAAGTTTTCATTTTGCACAAATAACAGAAAACAAAATATAAGTTTTAAGATGAGATGAAAAAGATTGTTTTTTTAAGAATTGTCACTCAGAAAGAAAAATCTTATATACTTATTACTGGCTAAAACACCATAACGGACTCTTTCACAACAAGTCGAGATCATACGAAAATTTAGCCAAGATGTAAGGTACTGTAATACACGTAAGGATTATATTATAATTTACTAGTTCATCATGTATGGAAATGTAAAGCAAACAAGCCCAAGTAGGATCGTTGTTATAACTTTAAATTACTGTGTAAACAATTTTTTATTGTTTTTTATTGTTTTTTTTTAAATATTTCCCACTATTTTCATAACCATTTTAACAGATACATTTTATGCAAAACGATAACCACTTCATTTTATGAATTCTTCTTTTTAATTGTAATTTTTTGTTGCTTTTTTTACGAACAGTTTGAATTTTTTTACCTAAATTATAAAAAAGAAACTCTGAGTTGATACATAATGTTTCAAATTTATTTAAGTGTAAGATTATAAAAATGGCTTTAAAAAGGGAACAAAACAAACATTAAGAAACAGAACTACATCCATAATTTATATTGATATTTTATCTTATTATAGCAGCTTTAACTTGTTTACTGTTGCACTTATTTTTATGTTACAACGCTGAACTATTTTTTAAGTAATAAGTTTCACGAACCAGTAAAATATGTTAATAATTCGTTAAAGTAATTGAAATAACGATAAATGTTATCAATTAAGTGGTAAAACAATTAATGTATTGTTTAATATCAAAATTATTTTTTGCAAAAACAAGCATTATTTTTTATCAACACCGGATATATGTTTTCAGTGAACAACAATAAGTGAGCTTAGAAAAAATTAACAATGCTTGGATGTTTCGTAACGTTTGTGGTAAACTGAAGTATTTTGATACATATTTAAACCTTCAGAAACTGCACCGGTGAGCAGCTAGACGCTGGGCCATCAGCGTGATACGTGTCGCCGAAGATCCCTCCGTACGGGTGCAAGACGGAGCAGAACAGAGAAACCGATTAATAATATTGAAAACCTAAAAGTTCTACCGAATGGCAGAAGGAAAGTAAGTTATAGCTATCAGATGGAATGAGGGCTGTTTGGATGTCGTTGTTTATTTTTCAGCGTCAGCCTTGTTGTTTTTTTTGTTTAACCTACCTTGGTTCGAAAGTATTTCTTTTTCGTGTATCATTTGCTCCCGGTCCTGTGCTATTGCCAGTGGTTTCCTTCCGTTGTTTTTTTTTTACCCCCGGACGGGAAGCACAGAAACGGTCGTGCCTCCTCGGAAGAAGAAAAAAAACCAACACACTGCGAGCAAGGTTAGAGATGAAGATAAGGTCCGCTGTCGTAGATTATTCCATTCTCGATTTTTCATCTCCCGGAGTTTAGCTGCTGTGGTGACTACTGCCTCTTCCAAAGCCTCACTCGGCGCTGACTGCTCGCACGTACTGCTGCCAGGAAGCATTATCTACGCAAGGTGAGGCTGGGAAGCATGTTTTTGGGCTTCCATGTGTAAGATAACAATGAGATAATGACCGAAATCAATCCCCTCCGTTCGCTCCGTTTCGTGAAGATGAACTCCATACGAGGATGGAAATCGATAAAGCGGCCCGTAGTGTTGATAGGCTCGTTATAGTGTCCCATCGTTTATGGTTGATTTGATTCGACTGCTCGTTTCGCCTTCTCGGTTTCGGCTGCTCAGTTTTTCGGGATCGCTCAATGCCGCTCGATCTTGTCACCAGCTAGATCGCCTGTTGCCGGGACCGAATGTCGAAGGGATCTACCGAAAGCGGCTAGTCAGACCATATGGATTTCACAGTCCAGTGACTCACGATGTAACGAGCGAAACAAGACCTAGACGATCGTCCACGATGTCACGAACAGCACCACTCTCTCTCTCT
>JXXB01023262.1:0-17794 GCA_000956275.1 Anopheles koliensis | reverse complement strand
GAGAGAGAGAGAGAGAGAGAGAGAGCAGGTAAGAAGAAAAGACAAAAATACAGCAACCGCACACGGGATGTTCGGTGTCCTCCAGTGTCATCAATTAATCACCCATCTACGGAAGGGAGCGCAATTCTGGCGCAATAAATTGGCGCGTGAAATAACGTGACCAGCAGTGACGTGGTTGGAGTTGCCAGTAGGCGGACGGGAAGGAACGGTTTTATTTTGGGACGTTACTTTCCGGCCTGATGGAGTGCTTGGTTTTTCCGATATGCTTCGTGTGTTATTGCGGTTGCGAGATTGGGAATGGTGTTTGGTTACCAAGGTGATATTTAGTTTAATTATTTAAAAAATCGGGTAGACTATTAATAAGATATTATTTAAGATGTTGATTTCATTGATATAATGATAAAGTCTCAAATATTATTACGATTGCAAAATCAATAATCAACTTTTGCCGGAGTGTTCTGTTTTGTGTATGAACTACTTCCGTCATTATTTAACTTAAATAAGAGAGACAGAAGTAGTAGAGAGAAGTAGAGAGAAGAAGGAAGATAATTATCTTCATTGGTATTTGTTGCTCTTTTGCTTGACACAACCTAAACTGAGCTAACGAAAATTCTTCATAAAATCTTTCATTCCCAAATCAGTTATAAATACGTCAGAAATTTGACCACACTCGCTTGAAGCCAAGAAAAATCCAAGTCAAGAATTTTAGAATGAACTATTAACTCGAACAAAAAGCTAATATGTCCAAGCAAGAGCAGTTTCGAGTAGAGGAAATATTCGAATAGACGAAGAGTTGAGTTTCTAAGATTTCGTTGAGCATTACCTTTCATAAAACAAAATAAGAAAAATCTCCGAGGAAAAGTAAATACAAATTTTCTGTACATTATTTTATTAGAAGAGGCAGCTTTAAATAAATGTTTCAATCACTAAATATGAACAAAAAAATGATTTTAAACGCGTATTAGTCATCGTAAAACAAGAAAAATTTAAAAGTAACGGTCGATGCGAATGAAAATGAACCTTCGCGCTTTTTTTTAGACCATCACTATTAAATAAAAGACCATCGACTACCATAAGACACCCTCTGTAGAGCTTTTTCGCGAGAACGCAAAAAATCCTACGTGGAGGATGAAATATTCGATACAATTAATTTTCGATATAAAATTTATGCAAATAACAGCATATCGATATACTCCAGCTGGCTGCGTGCTCAAGCAGCATCAAATTCTCAGGTGAGTATCTGTCCTGGAAGAAAGTTTACAGCTGTCACTAACACTACCGTATCGTTGGGCTTGGTGCCAGTGGGCTGAAAAAAAACAGTCACCACCACAACCAGCACGCTTTGAGTCAACGCTTTTCGGTACTCGAGGGCGACGAAGATCGAAACAAAATAAACGATTCGATCAAAACATTTGACTGGTTCACGTTGGATCGAGACAGGTACTGGTCCGTAGGCTTCCAACGGGTGATAAGATTCCGCGGAACTGGTTTCTGCCGCGTTCGATCGTTATGATCGGCGAGAGTTTAGTGTCATCGCACGCAAGTGTCTGCCGGAAGATCTGATTTTATCGAGGAACAGGAGGAACGCATTCGATAGTCGTGTTTTAACGGGTATAGAAAAAAAGGTAATTAATCTTATTTAAAATTCCTCTGTTTTTCGAAATACGACCCACTACGACCTACATCATTCTAAACCATCTGATGAGACGGTTCTACTCTATTATGGTAGCAGAATGGGCATAGTGTGATAAATAATGCAAGAATTTTGATTAATTGTAAACATGTTAAAGTTCGCTACATTGCCACGCGACGAAGGTCAAGTGGAACAAATTTTAAAATTTTATCAGAATCAAAAGGCTTACAATGTTTCACGGCGAGAGATTCGCGGGAGGAAATATTATAATTTTATATCCCCCGAACTTGCCTTCTCTATTTTCTTTTGCTACTTCCATCACAACCACAACGAAGAAGCTATTCAAATCGATCGTTTGTTTAACACCGCACTCGGAAAGCTCGTTTGTTGATTTGATGCTTAGTTGCTATTTTCGTTTCTCCGTTCCCATGCCCGATTCGATTCGATCTTTATCTACCATCATTTAAGCGGTCGATGGTCTGATGGAAAGAAATTCGAAACTCACTCACCCGCTCGAATGAGTGCAAAGTTTCCGTTAAGGAAGATAATCCTTATTATGAACGCTGCCTGTTAGGAGATCGTAATTTTCGTCCCATTTCTGTGCCACAGTATTCGTGAATAGATGAGCGTCGTTCACAGGTCGTTCTCAACAATGAACTTCAAAGTCATCGCAAACAGTGTCAGCGATGTTTTGGATTTTTTTTTCATTATCGCTGTTATCAGAAATCCAATCGACAAGGGTTGCTTTCGTTTTGTTTGTCTTAAAAAACAACAGGACCCAACTCCGTAGAAAAGTCGACACTGTCGTCGTTATGCCACACCGGGTTCGTTGTCCGGTTCGTCGCTGAACCACGCGTTGAGGTCGCTGCTACCCGCACGCCCTGATAACCAGCTGTCAGTCATCTGTCATCGGCAAATGATCCGCTTTGGCCGCTTTTTGTCGACTGTATGTCGATCGTTTGGATCGTGCTTTCTGGCGATACGCACCAAGCGTAATTTACGAAGCGATTCTTAAGCCGTCGGACGAAATCCAGCAACCGCACGCGGCAATGAGGGTTTCGCGTGTGCGTTCCTTCGTCATTTCCTCGCCCGAGGAAGCAAGCGAATCGGGTTTTTCGCATCATTGCGCGCACCGCGCAACTGTGTGCCACGCGGTGATCACTGACAGGTGATGGAAGATTTCCTGGAAAACGGATACCTTCATACCAACGGAACGCTTATCTTTCCCTGCCCGCTTTTGCTTTTGTTTGCTTCTTCGCAGGCAATTAAGCTCGTATTATCATTCTTCAGCTTAATTTAATTTGAACAACCCGAGCGAATTAAGCCACACACCAACACAAAACGAGTGGAGCGCACGCAAACACATGCTTCTGCTTTGAATATAGCCCCTGCTAGAAGGCATTAGATGCGAGAAGCTGGAATTGGGCCTCTAGTTGAAACCCTATTCAAGGCGTACCGACAATTAAACTACAAAGTACTGCAAGCATGCTTTCGTACTACCGTTCACGCCGTTGACATCGGTCGATGGAACGGGTGACCGGAAGTGGCCATTCGCGTGCGCTGCCTTTCATCGTGGGATGGGGGATGAAACACACTACGCGTGCGTCCAGTGTTTAGGATGGAAGTAGACTTTCATCTGTGCATCTCATTTGTGTGATGTGTCAGATGTGTCAAGACCCATTCTTGGCGCCAAATATTTACGATCCACAAAGTCTCCTTTCACGCAAGACTTCTTCGGAGTAGGTGAAGCTTCTAAAAGGTGTAATTAAAATTCTTTCCTGATCGCTCGATCCACTCGACCATCCCTACCAGAGCCCGTGCATGACGTGGATGAAACGTTGGTGTGGCTTGGTAACCTTCTCGTCTTATTCGGCGTCGATGCACAGGCGTGTTTTTCGAGTATCTTCGTCATTCGAGATGCAGTTTAACGATGATTACATGTTTGGCTCTTGAATGCTCGTTTGAATAGAAAACACGAGCCTGTCGTTGTAGCTAGCCAAGCGCTGCGCTGAAGGAAGAGCTTGTTTTTTTCACTTCGATTACCTTTCGATGAGCTTTAGTGTTGCATCTGTTTGTTTCCTTCTCTTCTAGTGACGCTTCAGTGCCGTTCACACTTCAGTAGCTGCGAACTAATCATGAGCAAACGTAAAGAAAGCATACTTCTTGGGCTGTACCCATCTCATAAATACATAAATTGGCAGCGAGCCAATAAAAGAGAATGCTTCCTCAACGCTCCCTCTTTCACCTGGTTGGGGTATAATTTTTTCCCGTTTCCATCTGACCGCTTCACTCCGCCAGACATTCCACAACACTTAAACCCGACTCCAAGTCGGCCTCGTTCGTTTGGATTTTGCACAACATCAGCCCACCTCGAGCCCAATCGGACTCATTTGAAGATCGCAACGGGCCGACGGGCCTTACGGGTCGACCACCGCACCGATTACCCGTAAGGAAATTTGCAATAAAAATAAATTTTTGTTTCAAACTTCAGCTCGTACGGTGTGTTTACGAGAGCACGAGGGAACGGTTGGCACTCGGCTGCATTTTATTGCATTTTATTATGCTCCCGGGCGAAACAGCCAGGGAGAACCAGTTGCAGCTTCGTTTATATTGCCGCATGATGTTGGTTGGGATTGGGTTGGTCGCCCGAAAGGATCTTCTTTGGGTTGAATGCGCATCCGAAGGGGGAGATAGCAGAAGGGTACCTTGAGGGGCTGGTCGAAGATGCCAGTGTGTTGAGTTTTTAGTTAGTATTTGCGCTGCGGCTATACCACATGTCTAAAGTGTTTTATTTATACAATGTTCGGTACCTTAAAATTGCTTTAATAATATGTTTGAAGTCTATTATAATCTAAATTGCGATGTAACAACATTACGCATTATCATTATTTGTGCTGTAGAATCATTAAATTTTTTGTCATAAAGAAGCAAACGAGATTAATCATTAGATCCGTTGAACATATTCAACAATTTGCAAAAAAGTAAACTCATTTTGTATTTTGTTAAGAGCTAAAATGTTTTTAAAGTTTGTAAACAATTGATTGTGTAAATCTGAAGTATATTTGTGATAAAAACACATTTTTACTCACAATCCCTACTATGCCCATAGCAACCATTTTAGGAGCCAACAAGCCAACAAGCAAAAATAGCAAGAAGAACCACAATACCCAGTCTGATTCCATCTGGCTGGCATGCGATGCCTGCCCGGTGCCTGCAGAACTCACCAACGAACAATCACCTTACGCCATGAAATGGTAAATCGTGACAAACTATCTTTTCGCTTTTATTCCCGAAACAAAATATACGCTACCTTTCAAAAGCAGCCTTCCAGCAGCAATAGCTGCTCCACACGTGAGTGTATTTGGCTGACGGAGCCGAGCAAACGCTAACCCGCTCACAAACCAGGGCTCGATCGAACCACTTGGCCTGGGTCTTGTGGACTGAGCCTTTCAGGGCCCGTTTTGGGGCTCGACGCTGGCGCATGTCACACAAAGTTTCTGGTTTTTACACTGGTAGACGTCGATGGGTTTTTTTTTGCACAAAATCAACCACAAATGGAAGCCATACATATGGCCACAGCAAGAAGTGAAGTGTGTTGGGGTGCACAACGAATAGGTAACTCCGGTTTCGGCACGGCAATGGTTCGCTTTCCCACAATCACGCCGGGAATTGTTTAACGTTTATTTGGGTGTGGATTGTGGGTTTAAGGTGTAGCTTGTGGCCCTATGTCGGGTTAACTGTTGTAGTTAGTGCTAAAATGGGAATTATATTTTAACAAAGCACCTGTAGAAGCATGTGTTTTCTTCACATGTGAACAGTCTTTTTGTGAAAAATAATGTTAAAGAATATCGTATCATACTATTCACTGAATGCACGATCCTTTATTTCCCTGTCGAAAAAGGCTTATTATAAACCGGCTTCTTTTCAATTCCGTACCGAAACAAATAGAACCTTTTGAGCAACAAGCTTCCGAAAACCGCAACGCAATCGATCCCACACCGTCACAGGTAGGATTTAATTAAAGAAAATTTGAAATTTGATACGCCAGTGCGACCATACACGAATGAAATCACTGTACGGAGCACGAAACAAGGCCCCGGCAAACTAACATAAATTATGTATGAATATAATTTGTTCTGCCTGTGTGTGAATTCTTTTCGGGTTTGAACTTTCGTGGAGTGGGGTTTGCATTCCGGAGGCCCGTTGCGGGGACAAACAAAACATTCGCCGGAATGCAACGGATGAGATAGCCGCCAGCTCCACCATCGTCCAACGCATTTAAAACCAAATTCGTAGCCCGTTTCGTTCGTTTATGCGCGCGCGCGTGATCGCACACACACACATGAAGCAACAAACAAAACAAACGAATACCGAACCTCTCCAGAAGCCTCTGTCGCCTATGGACAGGGGCCAACAAACATTGCAAACTGCAGCTTCACGGCACATACAAAGACGATGGTGGCCACCATGCGACACAATGCCCTCTCGCTGATGGTGGTAGCAAGCTGGCTGAGATGGTGCAGTAAAGAGGCGAGACGATGAAAACACTGAAATGTGCGCCGCTACAAAAATGGCCACCACAAATCATTGCATAAACATCACTGCAGCGGTAGAAAACCCCGTATCCCTTTTGCATCCGTTCCCCCATCCGAAGCACGGGGTCGTTTTTCATTCGTTTGTCGGTACAGGACCCGGCTGAGGGACCATCGCCCAGCCACAGTCATGACGCACAGAAGGACACACACACACACACACCCAGCGAACCGCGTCGCGAAGACGCGCGTCAATTGCGCGCCAAATGGCGATCATCAGAGGCCATCGCAAAGGAAAAAGCCAATGAATGTGCCGATAAATTCTGTTCCGCCACTGCGGGCCCTGCGAGCGGAAGGAAGGAATTCGTAGCAAGGGTGAAATCAAGTTTCGAACATGAAATCGGAACATCTACCCCTACGATGCACCGTCTGGACCGTCGGCCCGTTTAACGTCCTGCATGGTCACGGTTTCTGGATGCAAGGGTTCGTCGCTTGTAAGCCCGTTAAGCTCAAACGTATGCTTGGCGCGTTTTGTGCGAGATATATACACTGATTTTTACAGTAAAATGTATGCAGCCTATGTGAATCGTTAGGTTTGGTGTGGTGGAGAAAAAGCTTTGTAAAAGATTCTATATGAATTGGTCATACTAACATATTTGTCATTATGTTGTTAGTTAGTTTCAACGAGTCAAAATTGAAAATCAAAATTGTATTTTCTTCTGATTGTTCTTGAAAGTAAAAGATAAAACTTAACACTGGAAATCCTGCTAGACCAGAACACATGTTTTATATGGCTGTTTTAAATGTTTTCAATCAGTTTTATTTTCACTCCTGTTCACACTCTAGATAGCACATGTGTTTTAAGACATAACTTTCCATTATGTATGATTTTATAGATAAAATTCCTTTGATGTGTACCTTTTGAAATCATCATTGACCTACCATGCACCTTCCACTACAAAAATCTGCTGTCTCCATATATTTCTCCAAATCAACCCCGTTCAAAATTCTGCTGACATTGAAAACAATTTCGAAACGAGCATCTTTTAATTCCCCCGCATTACCCGGTGGGCATTGCGAAACCCACCTGAAAGATCTCTGTAAATAACAATAACATCAAACCACGGGTGCAGTGAACGAACGGGACGGAAAGTAAGACTACCCACAACGAAAAGCGATTCAAAACAACAACATCAACAACAACACCAGCAAAACCGGCCATTTTTGCACTCGCATCAAGGCACTCGCAAGAAGAACTCTTCGAAGAAGACCGTCAACGTTTTGCGCCGAAAACGTCAACCTTCACCGTCAAGGCAGAAGATAGTGGAGCTGCAACCGAACGCAGGGTTCAAGGTTTCGGCGGCCGTCGAGTGTTGAGTTGCACGTTGTGTGAAAAAACGAGTTAAATAACAGCGAGAATCCAAACAGGAACGGAACGCGAACCGTGCGCAGAACGAAAGATCCGAAAATACAGAACAGAATGCATACGTATGTACGTAAGTTATAATTTTCGGAACGATGTTTCCCTTTTTATTCCGTATCCACCCTGGGTTGGGTATCTGGCCAGCATCGGCGACGGTCTGGGACAAATAAAAACCCAAATTCAATGCAGTTCTACTTCTCCTTTCTACCCGCAAGCATCTTCCGCTTCCGAGATGCTCTGACGCCAGAACGCCATGCAACGAATTCCGCACACACACACAGAAACACCCGTGCACGAAGATCGTTTGATAAAAGCAAACCCGACGTTCTCCGCAACAAAACGAACACAACTCCCGTGATGCTTTTGAACCGAAACGAGCGAACGAGCAAAGCAATAATTAGAAATCCATCGCAGAATGGGAAGCTCGCCGCGGGTTGCCTCGCGAGATGCTATTTCCGAGGTGATTCGTTCGAACGATGATTTGAATGCTTAAACCCCACGTCACCTCTATCTCTTCCCCCGTCAAGCACCTTCGCCAGCCCCTAAAAAAATAATGTGTAGCTGCAGGAGTCGAGCTTGATAAATGCACTTTTCCAATCAACGGGAGGAATATAGTCTCCTGATGACGTTGATACTTTGGACGATGCTTTTGCATACAGGTTGGCTCGGAATGAATGATAGACACGATGCACGGCACAAGGTGGTTTTAGCGCGCTTTGTATTTTGCAAACTGGATGTGCAGATGCAGCCGCTTAGAAGCCGGAGAAGAACAATAAATAAATTAATACACTTGCTGTGAAAGGTTAGCACAGTGCATTCATTTATTAATTAGCATAGCGTCAGTAGTTGGGTGGGTCCATAAGATATCTCTTTTTCGGTGTCAGAAAAATTTTGGTACAAGGAAACGTGAGAAGTATTAAAATTATAACCAAGCAATTTGGTTAGGCTAAGGCTTAATTACCAACAGTGAGAATAAAAATGAAAAGTATAAGTTAATAAACCAATCTTTACAAGCCAATCGCTATGGTGCCATAAAACCAATTCTCAGAAACCATATGTTTGGATAATTTAGCAACAATTTATAATTTATAGTTTAATAAGTAACCATTCTATGTAAAATATTCTTAGGATTGGGTTGAAGTATTTGTTTTTACTAAAAACATGTTTAATGCTAACAAATACTTTGGAGAAATATAAAAAAACTTTGAAATATGTTTTAAATACTATGTTTTACAGTACTCAGCATTAAAATGTGCATGAGGGTAATACTTTTGGATGTTTTATTTTTTATGTTTCTGGTTAAATGTTTGTTGGTTCATAGAAAACCATTAAAGCAGACATTAAGCTTTAATCATAAACAAGACTATGAACATTGCGTTAGTTGCACCACAACAAAGAACACACTAAACACAGGAAAACCCTTACTTCATAAAGGATGCTCCCAAAGCGAAGCAATAAAATTTAATGTCAGGTAGGCACGGATTTGAACAATTAGCCGTAATCGTCGCACACACTCATTAACTGATTTGCCTCCCGCTTGAAAGTATAGTTGACAATTTCTTAGTCACGAGCCGGGCCATTTTTTGATTTTATTTTGTCGCCGCAGACGACCAGACCATTCCATTAAATAACCGTATGCATTGTACCAAAATCATCCTTGTTTCTTGAGCCCGTCTTCGAAGAGCTGTTTTTTATTGGAATCCTGGTGCTGGTTCTGCCAGCAACTGCCGTTGTCAAAAGAGGACCACTGCTGGAGTCATTTCATGAGTAACGATATAAATAGCATAATTTCGTTTGAAAATTAATGACGCGCGTCATTAGACGGACCGGTGCGGGTTCGCACGAATCTTCGAACCTTTAGCTGCTGCTGCTGCTGCCGTTGGTGGGCAGCGAGCACGAGCGAGCGTTCGGTTTCAGGCGAAACCAATTTTGTGGCCTACCCCTTACAACCGCCGTCTGAAGACGAACGGCCATCTTGACTAAAAAAAATGGAAGTGCGCCGGAGGTTGAACCGATGGTACACAAAGAAGAGCAGGGAGAGTTTTCTAATTAGAGTGTATGGCTTTTGTTTTTTTAGCTATCGAAACAATCCCTGTGCCCAGCATTTTACGGCAGTTGCATTTTCTCCACGTAAAGTTCACCTGCCACAGCCACTACATTGCGTCCGTGTTATTTGAGTTTCTTATTTAGGTGTTACCGACAGGGTCTGTAACGACCTTACAACAACGCCTTACCTTGCAGCTTCTTCTCCGTCTCCCAGAACTTCTGCAGCTCGGTAAAGTACTTGTCCAGGATGAACACCTTCGACAGGCCAAGGGTGGCCATCTTGCTCGGTGGGGCACTGGCTCCTTGACGCACGCTCACACACTCCCTCACATCCACCAACACCATGCGGGGTGTTCACGAACGATATGCGCACATTGGTAACACCTCCCGGGGAATCACCTTCAATCAGAGCTTTGCCTCGGGGTTGCCTCTTATCACCCGACCTGGCAGATCCTTCGCTTGGAAATTATACTCTGCCGGAGGGTGACCTCCAGCATCCAGTCGAACAAAATCTCACAACTTCTCGCGGCCTTCACGCACGGTACAGCGATGGTCTCGTTTTGCGCTCCCCTTCGATACCCTTTTTTCAATATATTCTCGCTTCGTTTGGAACTTGTGAGTAGAGTGCATAAAAAACTGCTCTGGCGCTAAGATGGACGATTATGTTTTGCTGTAATTATCGGGTTGAGAAATCGTTCTTTTTTTGTTACTAGTTGTATGTGTGTGAGTGTTTGGCTATCTTATCCCACTTTCTTCCCAGCGCGGTAAAGTATTTGTGGGATTCCGCCTATGAGAACGGTTTTTACTTCACCCTTTTTCTATCTCGTTTTCACGCTTTTGATGCACGCGTGGCCCAAACCAACAATCACTGCCCACTACCTTTTCTGCTGCCCTTCACCACGGGACACACACAATGCCGCACAAAGACACAAACACGCTCAAATATACATACACACACATTCACACAGCGATACCAATGATCACCGAACACTTCGGGTTTCTTCGGACACGAAAACAACAACAACGATTGAAAAAATCACCCCCTTTCGCGCTGCGTATCCCGACACATCCGTGGTGGATGATTGTGTGCCACAGGTTTCCCTAGATTTCTTTCTGCTATTACCCGGAGTCTGGAGCAGCCAGCCGTCCAGCGCGTCGTCGTTTCGGTTCCGCTCGCTTCCCGGTTTTCTCGCTAACTTGCCTCTAATAGCACTTCGACCTCCGCCGTAACCATACCACCGTTCCCCGGTTTATTTGGTTTTTCTTTCTCTCCTGGCAGCGGCTGTTGTTCGTCACTGCGCAAGCGGGAGCGGGAGAGCTCGTACATCCACCGCCGCCACCCGTAATCCCACCATCAAACGCGGCGTCGTCCGTCCGTCAGCCACAATAAGCAACTCAGGCTCGGCTCGAACGGCCCTACGGAGAGCCTATGATTTATAATGCTTCATTTGGACGCCCCAGCATTGGTTTCTTCGTGCGCTTTTGCTGCCTATCCCGTTCGCCCTGCGTCGCTTGATCTTTGTCCCTCTTTTTTTGGACAACGCTGTTGTTGTTGTTGTTTTTTTTTTCTCTCGTGTATGGCGTCGATCCTGTATTTTCGATATAAGTCTTCCTACACCACGGTAACCTGCTTGTATGCTTTCAGCTCTTTCTTCAGCTTGTTTTTTTTTTTCTTCAAACACACCGACTCAAGGGATAATTTTGACGTTGTTCCTATTGTGAACGGTCCCTTTCCTATCTATTGCGTTTTGTTCGGGTTTGTTGTTGATGGTGTTGCTGCTTCTGCAGCTGGTGGTGTTGGTAGTGCTGACTAATGGCTCAACTAGCGAGTGTTAAAATAGGGGTCAAAAGGCTTCCCATCACTTCACATCCACTTTTTCCCACTTCGAAAACAACACACTATAAATGATTCTACCAAACCATGCATTTAGTATGCAAAAACATCATTCGTGCTTAGGAAATTCGTTCTCTAAGCCTGTACACTCTTTGATTACACCGCACGGGATACTATTGCTATCCAATTTCCGATGCAACTTGTGTTTCACATCCTTGTAGACAAATTCACGCAAATTCGCTGTGGTTAAAACTTCAAATTCTCACTCATTCACTTGCTTCTTTTATCTTGTATATATTTTCTTTAGCACTGAAATTCATTCAAGCTTTGCGTGCATAACAAGAATCACAAAAACCTTCACTTTATCGACGCACAAAAAGCACACCGCGCTGCCATCGTCAGCGGAAACTTTCTCGAATCTGACTCTACCCAGAGAAGCGTTCGCAGTCTGGACCACTAGACTGACGGTTTTCGTCTCTTCTTCTCTCTCACACATACACCACCAAACCGATTATTTTCTTCGTCTTTCATTTCAAAGCGATCGAAGCAACGCATACACACATACTAAGCCGAACGAAATTCGAAAGAAGAAGTGCGTTCAGAGATGGCGAAGGAAAGCTTCATTAAATGAATCATAATAGTGTGATTATTGAAAAGCTCAACACAGCTGAGAATGGTTTCACATATTTTCTAATAAGAGGTTTGAATTTCATGTTTACATATAATATGCTTAAATTTATGTAATACTTAATGTTTTTGATTTTTTTTATTTTTTCATAACTCAGATTTATTAGAAGTCATTTTTATTAATTTGAATAGCTCGTTGAAAAGTATATTGAAGTATTCCAAAAATTTATGTGTCTTCAGTGTTTCTCAATTAATTTATAAATTAATTAGAAAAAGACAGTAAAATTAAAAATAATAGCATTAAAAAATCAATAAAATAATTCAAACAGCATTCGGTGTTTGACAGCCCTGAAGGTAGGATCAAAAGACCAACACGGTTGCAAAAGAAATGTTAACAGCAACCAACACTCCTTATGGTATGAATGAGAATAAAAGCGAGCACGAGACCTGCGTCTGTGAGCGTGCGGTGCGAAATCTAAAGACTTCACTTGCAGCGAATAAGCGACGAACCCCGCGGTAACGGACGATTGTAACCAGCGCGCCGTCGATGTTCATGGAGTTGTATCCGAAAGCTTGCTTGCCAGGCTGGGATCTACCGGCGGAAGGGAAGCAGCTTAAAGATTCATGCTCTCCCTTCGGTTGTGCATTCGGCTGCTTTGAGCTTTTGCTCTTTGCTAAGGTCGCAACCTTAGCCGTGCTCCGATGCAGTTCTCCCTGCCCATGCTCTACCGCTTCTTGGAAGCGAGGCTTCTCCCTCACTGCACTGCGCATACGCTCACGAGCGAGATGTTATCCGCACGAGACCGAACCGTCGTCGTGCCGGAGGTTTGCGTAACGTTCTTCTTGGGATTTCATCTTTCGAACGCAAGCAAAACATGCGCAAGTTTGCAAGGGAACGCATGCAGCTCAACGTTGAGCGAAAACAGGAAAACAACTCACCTGGCACGATTCAAACGTGGCTGCATTGGATGCAAATGCACAGCCACCACGCGGCGATCGGCGTGCAGTGAGAGTGGAGCGGAGAGGAAATTAAAATTACTGAACGATTTTTCCATTTATCAAGATCGCGTGCACTTTTCCCAAATGCCAAAACGAAATGTTGTTTTAGCAGCTTTTCGACTCTAACTTTTTTTGCGTGTAATCTATAATGATTCGTGATGTCTTACCAAACGACACTTCGGTAATTCAAAGAAATGTGCTAAAACCGCGAGATTTAAACAAGATCTTTTCAGTAAAATTAGTACTCTTTTTTTTTGCTTACTATTACACCTATTTAATGAATAACTTCTACTGCAAATTTCATCATCATACAATTTCATACGTTTGAAAACTTTAATTATTCTTTCGATTGGATTAATTTCGATTTGTTTATTCCTAAAGCTCACAATCGAAAAGCTCTTTTCCGGAATGAACACAGGAAAACCACACCAGGAAATGAAATGAACCAGAGAGAATGAATTAAAAACAACCACCAGCCACAGTCATGTATAGCATGCGTAAATGTGTGTGTGTGTGTTTACAGCGCCAGAGTCCGTTTCCGAGAGGAGCATTCGGAAAGTTCCGCTCCTATACAGATTCATCGTCGAACGGGCACAAAGGTCCAGTCAAGTGAACAGGTTTTCGTTGTGCTGCCGTTCCTTTTTCACTCTCACCGTCCTGTTTCTCGCTCGTAGTTTGATCCCCTCTGCCACCGTGCGAAGACTCAACAACAACCTCGGTCAAAGAACGTCGCCGTGAAGGAAGAAACGACGAAAGACACACCAAAAAGCACCACAGTGCGCGCCAGCATCCTCCAGAAAAAAAGGCGCGGCTTCTCTGAAGCTTTTGGGAGCTGGAACCTGTTTCAACTCTCAGGCGCACGAACGGCCCAACAAATTCCGACGGCCGTTTCTAATCGTTTCTAAGACCTTTCGCCGATATTTAATTAGGAGAAAACCGGGTCCCTTTCTGCGAGGGTCAGACCGGTGAGCTCGCGTCGATCGATTATTATTATTATTTTGTTTCGCCCCACACGCTTGGAGAAGAGCGTTGTAGGCCGGTTAGCCACAAAACACGACCCAAGTTGTTGGGCTGTGTTCCTTTAATGGGCAAATTTAACCTGATTGCATCACTCTGACCCCACCTCGATGCTCCCTTTCTGCAGGACCGCACCTTTTCTGCATTATCAATAGCACTTTCCGTCGCATGAATGATGGACACTATTTGGGAGTCGGCTCGACGTGCGAAACGGGAGGACGTGCATCTCCACCGAACCCAAACTTGCAAATCCAACTCCTCCGTCTTCCTCCCTTATTTTCACAACTATACAGCAATGATTCGTTAGTGGAGGGCGAAAAAATAAAGAAATATCACTTGCCAACGGCTGCTTCTCATTACACGAAAAATGGTCTTTTGCAACATTGTAGTAAGTCCTTTACCATTTTTTTTATAACATTTTCATTTTGCGCTCGAGGCTCGTGCGCTCAGCGCCACAAAGTGCAGTAGTGGTGCAATCTCCCTTCATTCCCTTCTGGGAGGGTATGAAAACAATGAGTGTACACTGTTATTGTTGATGACGATCTTCCTTCCACATGCTCCTCCCACAGCTTTATTCATTCTTGCAATTTACGAACACTTATTATCGTCGGCTGGTAATCATCGTACCGCCGCATGGCTGTTTGTGACCGACGATGAACTATCAGCAAATACCGTGCGCCGAAACAGCTCAGAACTCAGACACCTCCCGAGGCACGATGGAATGCTTTTGTTTGTATCGCGCGCGTCCACCCTTCGTCGAATATACCAGGGGATCGTATCTCAAATTTATTATGCTAATTCATAATGTTTCGGGTTAATCTGTCCATTAGTCGTGTGCGTGAAAGTGGAAGGGAAAGCTCGGGCTCGGGCTGGACTGCGATGATCGGACAATCAGTTTCGGGATTGGTACGATAGTATTCGCTGTAGGCTATGGTACCGTGTAATGGAGCATTGTAACTGAGTGATTTTGCTGCGTATCAATCGATAAAGCTTGAGGCGGTGGTCCTCAATGGGACTCAATCGTATTGATTGTTTTGGATAGGGATTGCATGTCAAGAAATCATTTTGTAAACTTATTTTTTTGATTTCAACACTAAATATATATGGAATATTAAAAATGTATACATAATATCAAAGGTTTTATTATGCTAATTTGATTCGCAACGACTGTTTCTTCATACAACGAAAAATTTTCCGCACGTTTAATTCATAATAAAACAGCATTGAACACACTGAACAAACAGCACTGAAAACGAAAAATAAACTCTTATTGTATTTTCATTTCACTATTCATTCACCAATTTGGCTCGTAGTATTAGATTTTTTTTCCATGGAAAAAATGATAAAAATATATTAATGTTAAAATATTACCATAATCCCGCAAAAGAAGTTGAATTTGAAAAAGAAAAAGCTTCGAAGCTTCCATTTGATTGCATAAAGCTTTACAAGCCTCCCATACTTGGGCCATGTTGCAAGGGTGGCGAAGAGCTTTTCGAAACTGGGATAAAGCTTTAAAGCTTATTTTCGAACATAAGCTTCAGGGGCAATTAGGTTTAAAACTATTTTAGTACAAGCAATGCTGAGGGACATTGACAGCAGTTTGCTTCTCTCTTTTTTAAGTTATCATAACATGTAGTTGTGTTTCTTTTTCAACGTATGATTATGCTTTCAAAATATCAGACGATTATTTCAAACTGACGATGTAATGTACTTTCCCATTTGGAGTGTGGACTAGCATCATAATTTATGGCAAGAGCTTTTTATTATATATACAGCTAAATTGTTATGAGTATGTGCACTTTTTGCTACTGGAGTAACATGTTTTATCATTTTCTCTTGTTTTTTTTTAACATCAAGATTACTTTGACATTATTTCCGAAACAAATTATCCAATATAGTACATATAAAACTATTCCCGTTTTTGATTCCTGATAAAGGTCTATCTGATACTTGTAAAGCATAGCTTATAGTTGACTTAACGGAAACACTGATTAAACGAAAATTCGTCGATTTTACAAAAACTCACACAACAACACTTTGAATTAGCATCAAATTTGAAAGTAATGGTCAGCTGTAATCGTTTCCCAACATTGTAGAAAAGAACGCACGACGTTTTATCGTCACATGCAATCTCAACCATTCCACGATGCATTCTTTCCGACACGCTTATCGTCGGCATTCTCATCCGCCTACATGCATTCGTTATCATGTTTATCTCATTAAAAAAAAACTCCCCATTCTACATACCCGTCCCGTCGTTCCTGGTGGGCAGGCTAACTGAAGACGCGAAGAAGTAAGTTACCAGCCAACCTTCAGTTTTGCCGTCTTGGCACTTGCCTTGCACGCTATATCCAGTTTATGGCGACCGTGTTCTTCATCCCGCTCACTGCACGAAAAACAACGATCCTATTATCACTCCGGTTGTGTTTATTTTTGCTCGCACCAACATTATCCGCCCGGCGAAGGGCTCCATTTTCTGGTATTTCACGAATCATAAATTTTAATCGCACCGGACATACTTATGTTAATCAAAATTGAATTTAAACTGATAACATCGCTCACCCGGCACAACGTATAATTGAATGAAACCTTTGGAGTTTCGCATGGTTCCAGCCGGACGGTAGTTGTCTTGGATGCGTAGCTCCGCATCTTTCGTATAGTAAACGGAGGGTGTGGGTTTTTCTGTTTTATTTATTTTTCCCTTTCGTCCTTACAGTGTGGGGAAAAGGGTAGCCCTTCTCCCGCTGTTCCCCAGCCGACGATCGAGGATCTCGATCGCGATCTGGAGGCCCGGTGCACAGACGAAATGAAATAAATTGTTTAAAAAAATCACCCCGTTCGTGATACGGGTGTAGCAGAAAAAAACGAGAATGTAAACAGAAAAAACACACAGGAAATGGGCGAGATCAGAAATAAAACCACCACATCATGAACGAAACCCACCGAGCCATCAGTCAAGCAAGAAGGTAGCAACGGGTATGAACCTTGAGGTAACAATCGAAAGCGTAAACTCACTGCACGAAAAATCTGGACGATGAAGGAAAAATTACCTGCCACGGAACTGTTAATACAACTTAAATTATCATTTTTTTTTCAGCGCGTCTGCTTCCCTTTACTCGCTTCAACAACCCGTGCCGCGATGGTCATGTCAAAGTCGAACGCGTTCCGACGGGAAGCACCTCTGCCGTGTCATTCGGCCATCTCATCAGCGGCTGATGGATGGATGGAGTCTTCACGTCCAAAATCGAAGAAAGATCCATTTTCAATTCAGCGATGGGATGGGTGTGAGTTTTTTTCATTCTGAGACGTTGTCAAACATAATGATAACTTGTCATCTGCACAATGCCGATGGTAATAGCAGGTGAATGAATTGTTTGGGCAGCATAATTCATCCGTTTACCATTTTTCCTGGCGGCGCGTAATGTGTCGGCGCTATTACGACGAGCTTTTGCTTAATTTGAGTGCTAAAGAGGAAGGTATTCAATTTATCAGTTTCACACTTGGAACGTGTAAGTTAGTTATTTTCAAATTGCAACACAATCGATTATCAAAGTACAATTGCCTCACGGTACTTTAAAGAATAAGCTTTAGTAATATTTCTCCCCCGCGTCTAAAACCCGCCAATTCAATAAAACAGCGATCAAGTGAAAACATAGGTGTAAAACGAATGTGGTAAAAGTTTT
>JXXB01023240.1:0-44117 GCA_000956275.1 Anopheles koliensis | reverse complement strand
AATTATGCAAATGAATTACAGTGAATGAACTCTAGTTGTAAGGATAAACAAGAACAGTCAAATAAGGCGCGATTTTCACACATCATATATCACATCGAATAACGAACGTACACAACCGGTGAAATTTCTACATTTTGATGAAGTACAACAATTTTGATGATTAACAACAACAAATTTACTACTCTCATATCGCCACAATCTAGCATGAGAAACATACTACACATATTCTGTGCATACATTTTGCATAGTCTGAACAAATTTATTTAGTCTGAAAAGAGTTGAATCTAACTATATGCTTGTTTCAAATATCGTCTGGACCAGTTTTACCTTCATCCAACCATAATATAAAATATACTGAAAAATGCACTTCGGATCACGCTGAGCGAACGGCGTCTGACACGACCTGCACATTTGATGACACGTTTGATCAACGCCTTCGCTGTTGAAGCAAATTGCTAAAAATAAAAAAAAACTCTCTCACTTCCCGCGAAACCCATTAGTAGCGATGGACGCGTTCAACTCGACTGCCAGAAAAGTGACAGGTCCACGATGATAACCGCGGTAACGGGAATGGCTCAAATTCCAGTGTGGTAAATGATTTAAATCACTCAATCAAAGGCTTCCCGAAGCTTCACTTTGAAGAAATTGATACCCTACCGACCACCCAGCCACGTGCCGAGAGCATTACGAACTGGTTTGGACAGACCAACTTGGTAGACTTGTCTGTAATGCTGGACTGACACCTCCATATGTTTCTGCCGTACTAGACTGCCGTATAAATTTCTCCCACGTCTAGTCTGACGGCGAAGGGCAAAACGTCGGCGAACCTGTTTCGTAACACCATGTTACAATACCTTAGCGTATCAGAAAACTTATTTTTATATGAGTCGATTAATTTTATTTATTTTTATTTATATTTATACTTTTAATGACAATCTAAGAAAACTCTTGACAATTTATGGTAATGTTGGTTAGAAACATTAAGATTTAAGACAGGTTCAAAATACTCTAGACAAGATAAACTTTGTCGGTACATCAGCTAAAGGCAATATTAAACTAGTTAAACTAGCGTACAATCTGCTGATTTCCAGTCTAATAATTGTTTTAAATATCATGCATTTACATTCTTATGGGACTGAACTGTTGAAATGGTACAACTTTTTTTTACAAGGGATAGTTAACCCCTTCAAGAATAGTTTTAGAGTAATAATAAACGCTAGTGCATTGTCGATTTGTGTATGATTAATTTATAAAGTTTATTAATTTTGTTGTAATTTTGTATTGTTCGAACGAAATAAAATTGTTACAAAAACAATTCAAAGACATACTCACGTTTGCTGTGTTGCAAGAGTGTTGTGATTCCCAAATGTATGTACTTTTTATTATGGCAATTTTTCGTGATGATGTTTTTTTTAATATGGTTCGGACACAAATTTGTACGAATTAATTAATTAAATAGAAAAATCGTTAAAGGAAAACGCCACTTCAGACAGTTATGATTTGTCCCGAGTCGTGTACAAATAATTCTTCTCTTGTCTTGTCTTGTCGAAAAATAGAGCTTCATTTTAATTTTTGTTTCCTTACTAGATTGATGATGTCCAATATTGACCCAAAGATTTGTTCCAAATGGCGGAACTAAAATACTGAAAACATGATCTATTTTCATATAACCAGGCACTTTCTTTATTTTTTATATAGAAAAATAGCTATAAAATGTTATATAAGAAACTAAAACACATGTTATATAAAATCATCAAAATTTATGTATAATTAGCTTAAAAAATGTATTAGTGTCATTTGATTACGTTTTATTCTTCTAACCACAAAGTGAGCTTTTTTATTCATATTATTCATTTTTTTATTATTCATATTTTTATATTTCCATCAGTGTAGACAAAAATAACTTCACCATCATAAAACAAAGAATAACCAAACCCATAGAAAGGCATTGTTTCTATGTTAATACTGTATCGTTTTTTTATTAGCTAAAACTGTCTAGCCATAATTTTCCGCATCAAAAAGCACAGCAAGTCACATCCTACGACTCCTTTCGAAATGACAGAAAAAATACCCAAATCCTGGCAATGAACAATACGGGATATGGTATGAAAGAAAACGAGAGGTTTTTATTGTGTTTCTTGAAATTTATTAACTGGAAGATATTGTCGCTACAATGCTTGAGTTCAAGCGTCGATTGCTACTGATCGTAGTAAGTAATTTCAGCAGCCAGTTTTTTGTGCTTTAACAAAGCTCAGTTTTTTTTAACATATCAAAATAGCTTCCTTTAGGAGTTCTAGCTTAGGAGCTAGCTTAGCTTAGCTTAAGATTGATGTATTCAAACTGAAGGAAAACATTCAAAATATAAAAAACACCTTTAAATAATTTTGAAATACGTCGTTTTAAGGGCTTTACTTTAAGTAAAGAATAACAGTCAATGCCAATCCTCCTTTATGTGTTCTGTGAGCTTAACGAACGGTCTGATTTACTTGTACTTCTTTTATTGCTTACATAAGTGACCAAATGTAGAACACTACGATATAACAACATGCATATAAAAAAGTAGGACGAGTGAAGCAAATACGCTTCACAGCAAACAGCTCATGTAGAAAGCATTAAAACGACACAATGCTTCTGATCTTCACCATTACTGGCCTGCAGCATATGGTCGTTCGGTTTCAGGGAACTTCAATTCATAATGCGATGCAATGTTCGTGTGAGCGCTGTGCAGAGAGTCGGTTGGGATATAGTTTCTACTTACTCGCAATCTAGGACAATAGTTTTGGTGAAGCCTGCTGAAACAATCGCTCAAACAAAAGCTTTGAACAAAATGTACTGGGCACAAGGAATAACATGAAGAAATGAAGGCAATAGTGAAACACCGGTATTATTTATTCAAGGCAAAGTCGTGGGATGAGGTTTTTTAGTCCTCGCCGAGAAAGTGTTCTCGAGAACAAATCGTGAGAGATGTTTTTATTTGTTCTTCAAACTATCATTCTATTGGTTACAATGCATTATCTTTGTGTTATCTATTATTACTATAATGAAGCTTTATTATAGAATAAAGTTGGAAAAAAGGATTAGTACATTTTATTGTGATACAAAATTGTTTTAACGTGATTCATGATTAGCTGGATTTGAGGTAATATTTTACTTGAAGTTGTGAAATATTTTATTATTGTCTCATGTGTTTTACGTCACTCTTTGACTCTTGGACTTTCTTTGTAATTTTTTTTCTCTTTTCTGATCTAATCTAATCTAAATCTAATCTGATGAATCTTCTTCTTCTCTATGGCGTAACGACCGAAGTCATGCTTGCCAGGGGAAGACGGTCCAAATGGAATAATGGTACCGGTATTATCGTGTGAAAGATCGACGTCACTACTACTACACCACTGGGCCGTCGAACTGATGAATCTGTAGAGTATGTACTACTAGTATGTAACGAAAAAATAACCGTGAAAGTTATTGAACGACTGCTAGAGATAAATAAAATGTATGCAAAATAAAGTAATTAACGGTCTACGAATGTTAACAACCAGAGAATTATTAAAGCATTCTTTAAAAACTAGCTTAAAAAATATGTTTTAATTAGTTCTAATAAATTATAAATACGTCACACACTTCCCACAATACATTCCTGAAAGTAAATTTATTGTCTGAACGGATCGCATTTGGACCGTTTCAGCTTGAAATGGCCAAACTAGCAATTGTGTTATCAAATAATATTGTAAGACGGTGCCAAGATGGCTGTCTGATCGCGTAGGTCGGTTTACTCGAATGAGCTGGAAGTACTATCGATGGCACAAGATGCCTAGAGCCTACGGTCACCGCATTATTAAAACATACTAAAACAAATCTGGAAACAAATTAACGTATTGCATCCGATGCCTTAATCCTTCGGACGGCACCGGCTGTGTTTGGCTATCGCTATAATCATCATCGTCATCCATAAATGGCTCCATCATAATGTAATCTAACGTTGAGACAGGGTGAAGCTCCGAACGACCGTTCAAATATGCTCATTTCAGCACCACATAACCAATACTGACCAATTATTCCAACATTCCCGTAGATTACGCCATTAATATTCCAATAGCCAAACGTTGATTAATTCTTTACGAGCCCGAAGCATGCAGGACCAATCATGCGCAATTGTTTGCTCTTGTGTCGATTTTGTGTTTGCTCTTTTTGAGAACGTCACGCATTTGCCGCTTCTCAGACGGCTACACATTTCATATCGCTCGTATCGATCGAAATGAACATATCCTATCAATGACTCTAAGTAAACAACCGAGCTGCATGGCAAAAGCACCAGAAGCAGTAGCAGGATAGGATCCTCCGGTTGCCGGCGGCACGTTGTAAACAAATAATCAACGTATCCAAACCAACCCAAGGCCAATACAGTGGACCCGGAAAATTGGCGAGAAAATGGATAAAGCGTCAGCACGACGGATGCAGGGTTAACGGGAAAACGTGCAGAGAATATCTTGCCCAGTTGCTTCACCATCAGCGGCTGACCGTATATGCTTCCGAAGCTGAAGGAACCTCTGACCGGGCACATTAGTTTTTCCTCACTTACCCGTTTTTACGATATTCTCGTTTAGTTAGAACTTGCTGGAGGTACCCATTTCAAAGTTCCTTACACAAAAAGCGAACCGGGATCCCATGAGGGCATAAATTTTCCTGCGATTGCAATTGAAACCACCTCCAACTATATCGTATCCCCTCTCGTAATGAGTTTCATTCCTCCGGGCAGCTCTTTCGAATCTGCTTTTTCGAAATATAGAATGTGTGGTGAAGAAAATGTCCATTCCGTAAGACCTTAAAGAACGGACAAGACTATGGGCTACAATGGGCTGAAATGAATGAGGTGAAACTATTACCAGGAGTATTTATCGTCGTCCATTTTGAATGTCAAACCTTCCACAGCCAGTTTTACAGTAATTGTGGTGAAATGAAAAGTTGCTTCTAAACCTTCTCCAAACACTGCTGCAAATATAATGTGATCGTGCATGTATGCCACACATTCAGACGCATTGCCATAGATACATTCGTACTGTGGGTATTATGGACAATGAATTAAAGGCATGCCTATGTTGGATTGTACTACGGTCGAAACATGCGAGGATCGACCATGGGTTTTTAGTTGATTCGGGCTTCGTGTTGTTCCTAAGTACCAATAAACCCGGAATCGAGGGCCGGCTAACTTCCCGGCAATCATTTCCTGTTCCTTCCCCGACCCGTCTAGTGTTACTCTCGTGTGTTTCCCGCCAGCCAGCCAAATATGTACTATTACCCAGTGCTGCGATAGCAATGGTCCTTCGCTACTTGACCCTCCCATAAGCACTTCAAACCATGGCAACTACACCAGACACTCCAGGAAGCGGACGACGAACGGACGTGTGTCATGCAAAATTTATGATTTACGGACGAGTAATTCAATAATGCAAGGATACAACACGTATAATCACGGTAGAAAATGGCGAAATAGCGAACGTCAATTTGGCTGCGGGTTTAGCCAAACAACCTCAGCACAAGCGTGGCTGGTAATAGCTGGACCACGCGAGAACCAATCCATTTCGTTTGCCATTGCTGCTTTGCTGTGTTGGTGGAGTGGTTCTAGGGTAGATTATGAAACCAGTTGGATACTGATACAACGTTATTTGTTTTACAACATCCCCAATTGGTCACCCTTCAATGACGTGTAGTTATTAGGACATATTGGGTAACGGTATTGAAATAGGTACCGATTGAAACAGCAACATTAGTTAGAAGGATGAAGAAATGTTTCATGTTGCAAATATTTTAATTAACTATTGTTTGTGTGGTATGGTTAACACAAATAAGAATTAGTGCGATTGGGATGATGGTGACAGATTCACAAAAATTATCCCTCTGAGAGTGCCAATTTTATTGAAAATTTTGTTTTTTTTTTAATTTATATGTTAAGGACATAAAAAAGAGTTTTTTCCTGGTACAAAATTAAGTATAAATATAAGACACTGTGTTTTCAATTATTGCAAAAATATTACGTCCAACGCAGCCTTCAAAACATGATTCCTTCAAATTCCTTTTACCTCTCTTCTTTATTAACGAGAACATATCTAATAAGTTCGTTATATTTCTTCAGTATGATATAAATACGCTTAAAAATATCATTTACGCGGTTTCTCCATCATGGATAATACTCAAGAATGATTGAACCCTATTAATATATAATCAAATCAGATTGCATCAGCTTACTCGTTAATATTTAAAAGCGAACAGTGAAAATATCAAAGATTCTGAAGAGCTTAAGTGAAATGTTTAAATTTTGTGGAAAAATGGAGAAATCATAACATCACCAGGGCTTATGAGATTCTCGGAGTCTTTGGGGACATTCTACGGACAGAGCAATAATAATGCAATTTAAAACTTCACCAGGTGCTGACATAGAAGACCAGCTTGCCACGATAGAGGTAGAACGTTTATTTTCTTTGTCCAAAAGGTGCTTAATGCAAAATCGTCGTGCAGACCACCACCGGAAACGTAAACGGGAAGGAGTGCCAAGTTAAATCCACCCACAGCAGGGCATCCAGTTTTCATTGTAGATGTTCAATCCCATCCCCACCTGCGGGGTGCACAGGCAGCTGGAAGCCATTGTGCTGGAAAACGTCATCAAATGCCGCAAAGTGCGCTTCAGAAAGCGGAGGAATACACCGGCACCTCCGGGCAAAAGGAAGGAATATGCAAATTGTACTCGGAAAATGTTGCATTCCACTTAAGGTTTCGCCAGGGGCAGCAACTTAGCATCCGGTACCAGATCTGCGGGCTCCTCGTAGTAACACCTGCCGTAAGGATTGTAGCGCATCGAAATATATAAGGGCCGGAAGAAAGCGTTCACGAAGGTATCGATCCTTTTCTGTGCTTTAAAAACCCCTTGCCCCGGGAAACACCAGAAGAGATGCGTGAGGCCCACGGCAAGTGATGCTTAATGTCTTTCGTTGCTACAACCGATGCATCCGTGTGCGAGAGCGTAGTGCAATGCGTCGTTATCATATATTAAAGAGAGTAAAAAAACTCATGTACACACAAAACCAACTTTTCTCCAATTAAATATTATTGTTACACAATAGTTAGAATTTTAATCTTTGTAGCACTACTTGTACTTTTACAACTTAAAATTGAATATACTCTCTTTGTTGGCGAAACCAATGAAAGTTAAGGCTACTTGAAGGTAAAGGTATTGTTATATTATAAAACTATTTTACACGTCTTTAGCAAGTTAGTTAGCTAGCTAGGAGATGCTAGAAGCTCTTGCTAGCTAGGAGATGGTCCAAATACGATTATGGTTCTGATCCCGGTCCTATACGGTCAAAGTGCCATTACCACTACATAACCGGACCATCGTTGATTGCCTTAATGCACCTGTTTTGTAAAATGAAAGACTTAATTAATAGTAATGATATGATTGATTAAAGATAATGATTGATTAGGTTTTCTCTTGAAGCAATAACAAATATAAGCAATCATAATTATATTTAAAAATGGAAAATATTATTTAAACCTTGTTAAGAAACTATCAATCTCATCCATCTCATTTTCCATCTCATCTCATTGTCTGTTTTACCAGAAACTTCTTATTTAGTTCACTGCTCCTAAAGAGCATAAAAGAGTGAGCATGGCGAAGTTACCGTTATTATTAGAGATTCTGCACAATTTGTTGTAAATGTTATGCTAAAAATTTGTATATTTATATGCATGTAGCAACGTTCTTTTGGAAATCAGAATTTTCACACTGTAATTGTTTTACTCTGAATTGTTAGTATTAGTATGTAAGAGTGCGTGAAGGTATGAGAATTAAAAGTTATTGTACCATAACTGTAACCATATTGCGGTTCACACAATATTCTCGCTGGTCGATTTGGTTCTTTTAGAGCCAGATTCATTTGAGGCTCTAATTGCAATCATCAGTGTTGTCATTATCACGTACGCGCGACCCTCACCGCACGTACGCTAGGATCATGCATTTCCAGAGAAAGGACAATTTGTGAACGGTCTTTTCCAAAAAAAAAGCCGTACCAAAATGCTTTTTTTGTCTATCATCAGGCCTAGTAATGGCCAACATCATTAGAGAATGATGGGGAAATTTTTGCCCATTCTCTTTCGCCGGATTCTTTCAATATCACCGTATAATGGAGCAAAAAGCTTCAGTAGCTCATAAATGGGACAAAAATGTCAATCTTGCTCATCATTATCACCTTTTCACCATCAAAACCAATAACTGTGGTCAACGCCAACGATCACAGTAGGTTATACCTGCCGGTTGGATTAATTGAAGGTGTCTCGTAGGCGAGCATCTGTGATATAAAAACAGCACTAGAGCAGTTGACTAGTAAATTACATCAAAATGTGGTTAAGCCATTGGTTTGATGAATCGAATTATTTATTAAATTAACATCATATTTCACGTATCTAAAATAAATACTCCTAATTGTAGTACAGTAAACGTTTATATAATACACTCAAATATAAAGAAATAAATAATCTAAGTAAACGTCAAAATCAAAGGAAATATCTAAAAAATAGTAGCGAATTAATACATGATTACGTTTACATCAATAGAAAACTTTTTGCAAAAGTTTAAGGACCACATAATTTTGCCTCTTACACTATTGTCACAATGACCTCAAATTTGTGCCATGACCAATTTATAGGTCATTTTGTTTTATTTTAATGTTCGATTATAACATCATAACAAAATATGCCAAATGGTAATAAAAACCACAATTAACGAGGTCTCACATAACTGTCACTATTTTTTATCTTGCTCGTGGCCGATTCACACAAAGCGCACTGACTCAGATCTATTTTAAATTATTGTATTCATGATCATGTTTGATCAAAGATGCCACGGTTCACGGTTGTTAACGGTTGCAGTTGTGTGCAGTCGATTTGATTGTTTTAAAATAGAACGATCTGCTGATCTCACCGTACCTTACATTTTGAACCACAGATAGCGAATTTGATAAACATCATTTATTGGGTTTTTTATGTAATAAATTCAAACCAAGTACTTTTGAGTATTCCTACAATGATTGCCAGTATTCATGTTTGTGTTCAAGTATTCGACGTTTAATATAAAATACAATAAATAAGAGACAATAGAAACACTCCAATAATAATGTTAATGTGAAACTATTGTAAACGCAAAGCCTGTTCGCTTTACTTGTACTACGGGATAAAGGAAAATCATACTTCGTTATAAATTTTGCACGCTGAACCATGACAATCCCAATTTTTGAAAGTTAAATTTTCTCATGAAATCACTGGTATACAGTATGAAAACGCAAATCCAAATTGAGAAATTTGGAACAGCTTTCAAATTGAACAGTTGTATATCTTTGAGTCTAGCCTCGCGTTGTCTAGTTGTGTAGCTTCGCGAAAAGCAACCAATCAAACCAACCCTTGATCTGTTACATCCTACGAGTTGAAGATAATTTCTAACTGTCACCAAAAAGAAGAAATTAGGAAAATCAACATAAGTAAAAACTTCACAGAATCTTTACCCAGACGTATGAAAGTCGTGATTGCTGTTTTTCATATTATCTGCAACACCAACAGTCCGTTGTTTTTTTCTCACCAAATACCGGCCTTTCTCCTGTTATTGTTTGTTGCTTCCTTGGAAACGATTTTTTTAATCCTTGTATAAGAATTAATTTCAATTTTAATTCATAATTACAAGATGAGCAAGTGAAAAATTGAAAAAGAAACATTTCAAGCACGCGAAAATTGATCTCAAAACCAGACAACTACTAAATTTAAATGTTTCCGGATTCGCACTGCAACTATAAGCACACGTTGATTGTTTAAAATTTCAAACTTTTGCTCTATTAAAAATTATTTTTTATTACTACGTAACTGGCAATGACAGTAGTGGAAGTGTTCAAAAGCTTTTAGGAAATGTCGCGTGCTTCGAAGTATATTCGACCTTCTGGATCGAACAACAGATTGAAAAAAGGTACTGCATTCTAAGGCTGCTATAGGTTCCTTTGCAATACTTACGAACGCAAAGAGACGAAAACTACGAGTTTCAAACGCCTGTTTGTTTGATAATATCTACAAAACAAAAATGGCTCCTGTCAAATTTTAACTAATTCAATTGATTAAATGTTCCCTTTTTATATAACATATTTTGCTTTTGTTTCTTGTAGCAGCTTTTAGTTATGTTAAATTTAATTTTTTGAACATTTTTTCAACATTAAAGGGATTTTCAAGAAAACGTTTTTGGGTACTAAAAAGATTTGTTTATGAAATTGTTGTCACTCTCCTTTTTCGGGTAAACCATGATTAATTTTTGGGATATAAATTCACATGTTTTGTTTCTATACATTGTCAGTTCAATTTTCCCACGCTACATATCACTTGGCCTTTTTTATGCGTAAGGTCCTAGAACTGATTTACGACAAAACTATTAATCAATATATTTTAACCTGTGATGTGAAAAAGTTAATCATACTTAAGTATAGCGGCAATGCAGTACAGTTTGGTAAGATTTCATTATTTTTATGTTCCAAATTCATATGTATTGTCGGATACATACGTATAAGTTTTAACACTGCACTTGATTCATAACAAAGCCAATACATTGCTTCTTATCATGCAGGCACGATGAAAGAGGGTGTGTATTAGAATTACAAAGTTGCTTCTAATAGATTCATTATCCATTTAATTAAGGAACTGGGCTGCGATGAGCTATAATGAAATGAGTTTGTAAGGCACCGGTATTGTAAGACATTAATCTATGCGTTTGTAAATTTTTCACTATTGTAAGCTTTTAGCGAATGTGCTTGCAGTAATTACTAGCTATGCTATGTTGTCTTAGGTGCTATTGATAAAGTTTTGCCATGTTGACAAAGTTTGTCGTATTGTCTTGATGTGTATAGCAGGGTATTCTGGTAACAGTTAGCTGATGAATTGATTTCTGATGTGAATATTCAACTCACACTCGGCCGTCTGCTGCTCTGCTCTGTAACAGAGTGAAATTAATTATACTCATTCAATGCCGGCGTTCTTATTTCCATGAATAACTTAGATAGATTGTTGATTCACTATGTAAAGTGTTGTGTAGTTCATGTGGTGAGAGTTTGTATTTAAAAGGATGGCGAACAAGGAACCCTGATTTAACATCTGAAGTTTAACGTTGTTTCAAGTACCTTCATCAACCAAGTGTAGTCATGCTGCCATAGTTGGAAGTTGGAAAAATACTTCATATTCATACGTAGTGTGGGATATTTCAATAAACCCTATAACCTACAACCGATAGCATGTTGGTTCATGGGTCTGCTGAAAAGAGAATTAGAATACACTACATTTTGTTCAGCGCATGGTGGATAAGGAAATTTAATTAGATTCATTTGACGAGTCATTCTCATATTTACTCTTGCATTTACTTTAAGTAATTATTTATTTTATACATTATTGTTAAGTATTTAGTAAAATAAGAGGCTTTTATGCATGGTAAGTCTTTTCAATCCAACCATCCAGTAAAAAGTTACATTCAATCATTGCTATTCTTTGTCGTTTATGAACTAATTCCGGATGCAAAATGGATTCATTCAACTTCTTTCCCAATGGATTAGTCTCACAAACACACCGTTCTAGTCAACTGCTGCTGACATAAATGCACTAGAACCCTGTTTTGTCTTCCCCTGAGAGCGTAGCTTCGGAATCGTTTCTCGTTTTCCGGCCATGCAGTCAGACATTTGCAGCAGAACTTTAAATAGAGCGCAGATGCAAAAACAATGAGAAGAGAAATTATTCATTTCACCAGTGCAATAGCAACTTTTCTCGGTGAGTTTAAAGAAACCGTGATCATGTTTTTTTTTTGAAAAGGAATTATGTTTTCAGTTTCCAGTCATCGCACCTTTTTATCTAAGGAAGTTGTTGTAAACAATGAACATCTACTAAATTAATCTCCCGTACAACGAATAACAATTAAATAAATCAAATTCAAAATATAATGCTATGCTATGCTATAAATAATAAAGGAATGCTAAAAACTAAAACTATACATGGCTTGTTATTGTATGTAGGGAAATTCGTGTTATAAATTACCATTATTATATAACCAGTAAAGAAATAAAATAAGGCCGGCTATTTCTTCCAAAATTAAATTTATTTCTTGCTTTATTCTATAAAAAGATACAAATATATCCCCTAACCTCGTAGAAAATTCGAACAAAAGGCTCCATTTTACGGAGCAAAAAAAGCAGTGGAAAATATGACTACAAATGGTGTTTTTACATTTATTTTACCATGAATAAAAAACACGATCATCCCACACAGTGCCACGCCGAAGAAGTGATCGGGTCTGGTGGTGCGACAATTTTCGCGCCTTCGCACCTTTCCGTCCATGACCTTACCTTACAGATGCAAAGGAATCGGCAGACGATAATCTCTGCCTCTTTTGCCGTGGGATGCCTAAGCGTTTGTTTATGGTTATGTCTGCTTTGAGGATAATTAAATGCACCGTGAAGCGCACGTCGTTTGTAGACGTGCGTTTCTGATGCGTGGGAAGAAATGAATGTAAAACAGCAAAGAACTTTGTCTCTGCCACAACCCGAAGACACAATGGCGTGATATATGTATGCCGGTACTGAGTAGCGATAGATCTTGGTTTTACAAAATAACTTTTAAAATTCGATTTTTTTTTAACGTTTCAAAAATCCATTTCCTGTTAGTTTCATTTAGCAAATCAATAGTTGTCTTCATGTTTTCACAAGGGCAAACTTTTCCTCGCCTACCGTAACACCATAACATATTATACACTTACAGGGTGTGTTGCAAGCATGTCATGCTAGTTACCATGATATTCTAATTACTGCCCTAGTATTCAAGGCGCTAGGAAAGGTGGTCACCTGTCCCACCGTTTCATTGGAGCGGACATTATTCAGGAGAAACAAGCCTTTTTCAAGGATCAATTTTCGACTAGACCACCCAGAAAATTAAATCTTAATGACATAAAATTGTACATTTTATTGAAATGACGCTTCGTTTCGAACTGTGTGGGAAGTTGGTCGAGAAGTTTTATGGCTCTAGATGCAGTACCCAAGACTGGTTTAAAAAAAAAAAACTTAACAGAAATTGTTTTTTTTTATGCTTGAGATAAATGATAAGTGATAAGATAAATGTATTCACCTTGGTAAAATGATTTTTTCTTAGTGTAATATATAGAAAGTTGTTCCGCCAAAAATTAACAAACAAGAATAGACAAATGAAATATAAACTTATGAAATAAATAATACAACAAACTACATATACCTTTTTTATCTGAACTAGTATTATGTCTTAACTAGACGACAATCATATTATTTAGAAATAAATCTTCTTTTGTTAAGGCTCCGATCAATAAGCACCGTATTAAGCACAGTGAAATGGGCAGAAAATTTCAAGTAGCACGTCTGGCAAGTTTATCATCATCGCTCACCAAATTCGTACCGTCCGAATCTTCCTCCCACCATAACGAATTTCCATAATTAATTGCACCTAAACCAACCAAAGGCCAGACTACACTCACTTCACCTTTGCATCACTTGTTCCACCGGTGAGGCATGAAAGTTTGCAAACTATGGAAAAGTTGTAAATTTATTAACAAGCCAAGTCATGCAGACGCCTCTCACGGGACTAGAACTGGTGGAAAGTATTTAAGTCGGCTTTGTTGGCTGTACACCGTTTCACAGACGAGCGATTGTTAAAACGTTCATCCTTTCACGCTTGCGGCATGGGATATGAATCAGCAATAATCTTCCACGTTCGTCTTGTATGCAATTTTGCACCTCAAATTGAAGCGATGTGCTTTAAACATTTGCATCACAATAGAACGTTTGCGAGTTATCGTCTACGCCGAGCGAGCCCACTTTACGCTCGTCTGCAAGCGGAGGTGGATGGTTTATGCTAGTCACAAGCTGTGGGTGGTAAGTGCAGGAAAGTTGAAAAAAAAACCATAGGTTCAAATTGGTATCGTTAAGTAAACTCACGCCAAACTATAGGGTACATACACACATGCATATATGTGCGTACATTAAGGCTCGCGAATCGCATTACATGTGTTTATGTTTGGGCTCGGATCGCAGCATAAATTTGTTGTTCCACCAGCGGAGCAGAGCAGAGCGCGTGTTTAAGCAAGAAGGTGAGGAAGGACTATTTACGATACAGTAACATCGTGTTCGAAGGTAGCCGGCGTTCATTAAAGGCTTTCGTTCGTTCGTACAGAACATGATGCTGCGGCCTTTGGCTGCACCAGGGGAGGGCTGCAGTTGCGCATGGCTCCGTACCGAACCTGTTCGGATGTTTCTCTTTTTTCATTCCGTATTTTTAACGCGAACCGTGACGCAGCTTGCAGAGTTAAATGTTTCTATACCAAGCGGAGCGTCGATCAGCGTAGATTGAGCAACAGTCCTGGACTCAATATTTGCACCATTTCAATAAATATTGTTTATAGTAGCGAAGCATAATGAAGTTTTATTATTTACAGAGTCAGAAAGTAAGACACCTTCAATTTTAATGTGGTTATATTAAAACATAAAAAAGAGATGTTTCAAAAAAATAAATATATGCAAATTTTGAGCCCACTCCTATGACTTTTCACGTAGCGATACTTGTTTTTAACTTACGGCTCAGTGACGATGGCAAAACAGTACCGATACCGAAGACACAACACCAGTAGCGTAACAGGAAGCGTTACGCGTGGCAGTTGTTATGAGCATCGCGATTTATTGACCAATTTAACCGGAAAATAGCAAAGGGGTAACGATCGAAAGGAAAAAATCTGTCTCAATTTAATGCTGTTGATCTCAGCCCTGTGAGAACTAATTTTGATATCGATTTATCGATATATTAGCGAACGTAAAAGCGCAATTACGCTCGTAAAGCATTGAGCCAGTGATGGGGCTAAACTGTGAAAAATGGGTTGCTTGTCAAATAATTGCACGTAATTTGAATCCACGGCAATTCAGTAATGAGCTCTCTTCAGACGGTAGTGTGGTTTACTGTGGGAGTGATAATTGTTTCATCGTTAAGATCCGTTAGTACGAAACTTGCGCTACCCAACCGAACCGAATAGTTCCCAAGAAACTTGCACACTACTTTGTGCCGATAGCAATGGAGGAAGTTTTAATTTGGATGGTTTTTACTGCAACCGCGTTCGAGGTTTTGGGTTTCGTGGGATGGAACGGATGTTTAATATTCATGCGCATCCAAAAGAGCTATACTGTTCAGATCAATGAAAAAGTCATTTAAAACCAAACCATGATGTTTGGAAGAACATTGGAACTGTTCGAAATGTGCACTCCGTAGTCCTTAGGATTGGACTTTGGAATGAGAGGTTTCGGTTCGTCGTACATAAGTTCCGTATACATTTCGATGCAATTCATTTAGAAAGGAGGATGGTCGAGTTTTGGGAAAGTGTAACTTTGCCAATTAGGTTTGCTACTTGTTTGAGCGATGGTTAACGAAACTAGTTTTATCATCTTTGTCTTCCTAACTGTCATTATAATTACGTTCGCTAAACTAAAATGATTATTGAATTTATACTTTTCTGGATGAATCCACACTTTTCTTTTGTCATGCAATGATATAGCTATTCAATTGTAGTATATAATAAGTAGGATTTTTTTAAAATTTTGGGCCTTCTTCAAAAAGCAATAATATGGAATGGTACTTGGTGAATGAAAACGAAAGTTGACAATTTGTAGTATAGTGTTCAATTTTATTATTTCTCCAGCTAACAGAAATAGCTACAATCACGACTTCCAAACGTTTGAGCAAATGTTCTACTAAATTTCTACTCATTTATGGTTCGGTTTATAACTGAAGGATCAGTTACCCTGTACTCTTGTCTATTCTTACGATTTGTTTTTTGAGGAGATGGTTTCTTCTACAGGACGTTTACACCGGTCAAATATACACCGGTCCATTGGTACGAAAATTTCACTTTAACAGATTGGTAATTCAATTACCAAACAATTTGAAAGAAGTTTTAGTTAACTTAAACATGTTCACATATAACACAAATCGACTTTCCGTTTGCTTGAGTAGAATAATGTAAGAATAGCATAAAACGGTTGGTGTCATGATTTTTTTGAAGATATGCAACTTTTTTCCCCTTCTCGTGAGCAATGCTTCATGCCGTATAATGTTGAGAGAAGTTCTCTCTTGACTAACACATTTCTCACACGCTCTCTCGTTCAGAGAGTCGATTTAACTTAACGAAAGAAGCATGCCGTTGCAGAGTACGTGCGTGTGAAAGAGACAGACAGACAAGCACAAATCGTGCAGAGTACACAGCCAGAAAGCCCGGGTAGTTTGAACTTCGTTGTTTTCATCTCTCTCAGTCTTTTTCAAATCGTTCGTTAAGGTTGTCGGTGCAGTGCTCGCGTACGTTCGTTCCGTCGCAGTATTTGTCGCGGTGGCTTTCTAAGAGAAAAACAATGGAAGCCCTCCTAACTCGTTCGCTTGCGTGACACACACGGTTTGTTGAAAATTTTGTGCATTTCGTCTGCGTGCATTTACTATCGCTCATCTTTCCGGGAAGATGTTCGCGTCCGAAAAGCGTATACAAAGAAAAAATATCCATCGTCCGTTATAGGACGTTCCAAGGCAGTGAGGTAAAACGTCAAAATTACTGGCCGAAAAAGAATAAAAATACTGCTGCGGTAACGTTAAACAACAACTCCCAGCGCCTTCTGTGTTCCGTGAATTGTCAACAAACATAACAGGCACGGCGATACTACTGCGGGCACGGTGGATGCTGCATTAGCGTGTTTCGTGCGTTGTCGTGCGTTTTCACACAGGAAAAGTGCTTCCAATAAGAAAAGTGATGTGAAATGTTAAAATAGGCAAAAGCCTGGCGTTTTGGGCCATTCATAGCATCGAAGAATCTGTAGCCAGAGTTGCTGTATGCATTTCCAGCGATTGCATCCGTGCTGCATCCGTGCATGCGCGTTTTGCTGTTCAGTAGTGAGCTTGTGTGTGTCTGCGTTGCATAGTGCGTGCGGCAAATCGCATTTCCTTCCCTATTTATTTATATTAATAGATTTATCGATGATACGCAGTGCATAATTTAATTGCATCCTACTTGCCGTGTACCGTGCGTGTGTGTTCAAAAGTGCATCGATGCATGTGATGCGTCCAGAAGCAGCAGCGTCATCTAGGTTGCATGCGTTTGAAGTGGCAAGTGAAGACGTTTGCATCGGCATTCGGTCAATCGTGCGTTCGTTTCCTGCATTTCTCATTTCCTCCTTACAGGAGCCACCAACAAGAGATTCCAGGTCCATTGGATGCGTCCAGGGAAGCATTCCTTGTCCGTGTTTACCCCTGATGGGCCAGTGGTAGAGAGTGTTTGTGTGTGCCAGCGTCAGCACGAATGCTATTTCTGTACCGCGAATGAATAATTGCCGGCAATTTACGCCTCGTCTTCGCATCGCCAGTCGTGCGCATCGTCTTTGATAGAGGAAAGGGCTAGGAAAGTGCAAGGAGAGGTGGGGGAAATTGTGATCCGTCCTGATCCCGGGGTGTGTGTGTGTGTGTTTGTAAGTGCGTGTGTATGAGAGTGTTTGCGCGCGTATGTGCTCCTGAGAGGTGGCTCCGAGCGAGATTTAATTGTCGAAGCACAAATTAAGCATTAAACGGTGGCGGCAACGATGGTGGCAGCATGAGATAGAGAAGAGGTCAAAATCATCATCATCATCATCATCAGTATCATCGTCATTTTGCTCCTCTTCTTCTGTCGCCAGCAGGCGCTTTACGGACGTCGTGAGCTGTCGAATAAATTTGCTCATTACTACTCCCCCTTACTCCTCTCGGATTTTGCGAATCAACCACCCAAGGGCGTCCAAACCTTTCTAGTCAGCGCAAGCGAAGCAAGCTAATCGTCTTATTTTGTCTAGTCGTTTGGGTCGCGAAACGATCTCTTACTTTTTACACTTCCCGGTAAGTTTAAGTATGCTTCAAAACAGTAGCTTCATATAGTTCTTCGAGTAAAGTGTAAAAATTCGTGTTCTATGACAACTGTTAATTCGTTTCGTGGTCCACAAAACGATGGATTTCGTTAAAAATAAGTGCTGAGTGTGTTGTATTTTTATGCTAAAACTCACTTAGTATTTAATTTCTTCTGTATTCAGTATGACATTTATTTTGAACCATTTATAACTCCTTATTTTAATAAGCAATAAGATCAACCTACTGTTTGTTGATTGCGAATAAAAAAAAAATCTTACGGTTGAATTATTCTAGATTTTTACATAATTTAAATGCATAAATTCTTTCATTTACGTGCACGATACCACAATTCAGGAAACCGACTTTTGTTATATGATCGATTTAAAATTTTACATTGATGCCATTTTTATTTGTGACATTTTTTCGAAAACAACAGCTATCTGCTTTGGTGGGCATTATTTCATTTCTATCGCATCCCTAATATATCATTTTGAAATAGAAACAGCATAAAATTTAAATCATGGTACAAACAAAGCCATTTTACGAACAATTTTCTTAGCTAACACACAACGTCGTGTGATTTATGTGTTCCTGGTGGAAACGGAAGACGTCTTTGCCGAAATGAAAACTTACGCTTGGTTCATGATGATGATGGTACACAGTCGGCGTGTTACGCAGAAAAGTATCCATTAAATTATGTTTATTGTACGACTTCGTGCGAGAAGCCGACTAATTCTGACGCATTCGCAATCAGATATATGTGCTGCAGTATGGTCATAAACCTCCATGTAATGTAGCCTGTGTAATTTATTGTTTTTCTTTATTTTTGTTGATAGGTTCTACTTGTTTGCGACCACAGAAGCGAGATCGTTTTATTGTGTTGTCTAGTTATATTTTTAATCCTTTTGTTCTTTGGTCGGAATCAAACGCGCAAGACGCTTTGATGTGGTCCGTGGTTGTTCATATTGTGAGATTTTACTAACTACTCGTCTAGTCGGCACAATTGACAATCATTTGGTTGCTCAATTACTGCTAGCGCACCGACGCTTGTTTCTCCAATGCAGCATTCATAAACATGTCGCCTTTTTCTTGAGAAATTCTCGTAAGCGGTAAATTGAGTACGCTGATCGAACAATATTCACTTGGTCATGACCGAATCTGTTGTCGGGTCCTAACCAGTGTTGCCTATTTTTAACTCCTACACAGTTCTAGTAACCGGTGCACGCAATGCCAGTGCACAGCACCGGTTATTTATGTGTATACGAAGTCCACGACGTCATCAGGATTACTTTTCTATCAAGTCTCCACGATTGCCGTATTAATTTACCGTGATTTGTTTTCTCATTTCATTGGGTAAGTTTACCGTGGCAGGTAATGAATTTCCGAAGAACATACATTCCCTTATTCTATTTGAATAACCAGCCTCTAGTTTAACGTAAACGATCATACGTATGTTTATTTGTATTTGAAGATAATTTTGTTAGGTAAATCGTTAAAACTGTAACTGTATTGATAAAAAATATTTTGCAACTTGAGGTTAAACGCAGTTTTAAACATTAGTTTTGATTTTTTTGCACCCTCTAACCAGCGCTTATTGCCGTATGGTACGTGGTTCGATCGTGATGGTAACTGTATTTCTCTAACTTGTATTATATTTTGTACTTTCTCATGATTTAATGTATCGAATAACAATTGCTTCTGCTTATAACGATACAGAAAACATCGACGACATCAGCTATCAGCTACGCTACGCTTGGTTTTCTCGTTATCGCCATACTGTGTCTGTGTTTTTATTTTTCAGCTTCAGTGCGCATCGAAATCGATACCGAGTAAGCTTCGTCGAAAGATGTGCAATTTTCTTTCTGTTGTCAATTAGTGTCGCTAATGTTCATTAAAACTGTGTGTTGGAAAGGGAATGGTTGATCACAAAAGGTATGATTGAAAAGCATAGGAAGGATAGTTTAATGATACACGTTGTTCATTGTTTAAATCGATAGCTTATTTATGAACCTTTCATCGCCAATGTTAATTATTATTAAATGTTTACGGGATGCATTAATATTCGAGCCAATTCGAAATATTAATAGTGCAACTAACCATAGTAGAGCACGGACTACTGTTCACTACAATTTATGTACGATTTTCATAGCGCTTTATTTTAATCGAAAATGAAGGTGTAAATTACCGTAAAATGTTACTGTACCCTGGTTTTATTAATAACAATTGAGAGATTTTAGGAAAAGTTCAAATTGATATATTGACAACAAATCGTAGAAACCCGCACCGAGTTGATTTCGTGTCGTCAGCATATTTTGTCCCTTACATTTGAGAACAAAAGAAAAAACTTACTTCCCCTTTCCGTTCGGCACGCCAAAGACAAAAAATGTGCAGATAATCTATACGTGATCTTCTCGTCCATAAATCAAAGGGAGAGGAAGGGCCGGGCCGTACGTCCAATATGGCTCGAAGTAGTCATTCGGCTTCCTATTACGCCGGGCGGCGATTATGATTGATTGTCGCTTCCAAAACACGATGGTTTTAAAAGACGGGGTTTGATGTTTTTCGAGTTGATAGAATTTTTACCCCAAGGCGGCGCGTACTGATAACGCACAACGCAGCAGTACGTGCTTTGGCTTCTAAGCACGTGATGCGTATGTCGTTGTTTCTGCTGCTGTCAGCGCCTATCAGATTCAGGGAGCTGTCATTGGACATCAAAGTGTCACCCACTGACTTCCGATGAGTGTTTGATATCGCTGAATGTTTCCACGGTTGAAGGAAATCTACTCTTTCTACTTGCATGCGTTGAGGTGTACTTACTGGTTTAGAGTTGCTGCAGAGCTTAAATTGGGCAATCAATCAAGAAAAAATCGTCGGTGAGTTTTAAATGATTTTAACATGGTTTTGTTTACAAACCTTGAATAATGGGGTAATACTATCGAATCTATAAAAAATAAAATTAAAAATTTCAAATAAATGCATAGAATGTATAACTCAAACAAACTATTGACTTAGTCTGTTTGTTAGACTGTTTGTTACTGTGAGAGGGATGAGTTTCTAGTTATTAGAGGTTGATATTTTCTTGGTGTTAAAGATCGATCAAGCTTCTAAATTTCTTTCTGTGCAACATTGCCTAAACGGTTTGGATGCACTGTACCGATCTTACCAACTGACCCATATTTCCGGTAACTGTCCATCACTATGGTGCGGTGCTCGTTTGACTGATTGATTGCTTTTAAGGTAATTCTGTCATCTGCTCCCGTTAGACATGGTTTCGATAGAAGTGATGAACATTTGCTCAGGAAGCATGCCGGAAGATGGTAAGTGCTTCCGAGGACACTCGTAGGGCAGGAGATGATTTAATGATTGATGTCGTTCAATGATTTGAACGATGATGTGATATAGCACCGATAGCTGATAGCTACCAGCAAACAGCTCACGCATTTCGTTAGAATATAAGCAAAGAACTGTGGTTGAATATTAAATTTAAATTAAATCATGAAAATGATTTAAATTTAAATCATTAGCAAGAAAGCATCTTCGCTGAAGCAAAAATCGTGATCCTGCATAAAAACGATATAATTATTTAATCGAAAGCTTGCTGATTGCAACTCACGCATTTCTCACTGAATTTAAAAATCCGCGCTTAAGCGATCCGCGAAAGTTAATCTCACTCGTCAACCTTTGAGTTTTGTGTTTTTCGTTGAATGAAGCCGTTTACCTTAACGAGAAATTGATGTCCTGCCAGTCAAAAGTGGAAACATTTAACAAAACCCATGACAGCGTCTTTGAAACGGAGTGCGAGCCATGAGGTGAGCGGAACATGTTAATTGCTGACCAACCAAACGTTCCACGGTTGATACCACCTTGAGGGACAGCAAAAAAGTAGAAGATTACTTCTTTCTCTTGCGCATGTCTAACTAGCAGAGCACAACCCGACTCTTCAGTTTACCCTGCTGGCGGATGCTGTTATATTGCCCCGTCAATGGCGATCCCGAGATCTTATCCAATCTTCCGGACACATTTCGACTAGCCAGGGTGTTGCCGGTGGCGTCATGGTGTTGAGCCTTGAAGGCGACCCCTGCTGTTTGTAGTTAAATATTTTAAAGATGTTTAAGTAAGCTGTTCAAGACGTCAAGACGTTTACCTTCGAAACGAGGAAATTAATAAAATAAATTTGAACATCAAATGAGTAAAACGATTGATTGGCTCATTTTTAATGCAAAGAAAAATTAAATTTATAGAAAGAAGCTTATGTTTTTATGTTATTTTCGCATTAAATACAAAGTTATGCTTTGATGTTATAATTATTACTGCAACATTTGAACACTAAATGTACCTGCTCTATTGGTAAAGTAATCAAATAATCATCTTGATGATTCGACAGAATTTTGTTTTCCAAAGGTCGTGTAAAGTTACGGATCAAAAATGAAAGGAAGTAGAAGGAAACCGTATTAGCCTCTCTCAACTCAACTGTTCAAATGAGTGACTGATGTAAATAAACTTCGCTGCCGGCTCTGTGGCTCGCTTAAAACTTTTTTTTAATTATTCGAAACACCCCCGGGGTAATTTTGCTCACTCTTGAGAGTGCTGTCGGTGTGAAAAGGTTAAACTGGGACAGTGTTCGATGTCATGCCCATTGGTAGCGCGTTCAACCGTATGTTAGAAGCCTTACAAGCGTGGCATTACCTGATGGCTTTAGGCAAGCATTGGCTAACTAGCGCTAAACGAGCGGTAAATGACCACTCAAAGGATGTCGATGCCCTTGATTTACGTATGCAAATTAGGGCAATTATTATTAAATAAGATCCCACATTTTTCACCTAAATAAAAATCGGTGCAGAAGTGTCAATTAACATTTAAACAAAATTTTAAATGTTTTGGAAAGATTTTAAAAAGTATCGTTTATTTTCAATATAATTATTGATACACGAATAAAAGTAACCTCACTATGCCAAATGTAGCATTGATTGTCATAAGACACTACGGATTTTCTTTGTTGGAGTTCGCGAATCTGCATAGGTTTTTTCAAATATTATATAAGTGACACACAACCATTTCATACTCAGTGATTTCAAAAGGGAACACTGATATCGTTTGCCGTGACGCAGCTATGAGCTTTTGAAGTTTTAGAGAATACCACGGTTACGAAACTCGTCCCATGGCTTCATGCTAGACCTGAAGCCATATCTCTGGTGACTTTATACTACCGAATTTAGCAAAAAAAAAAACAAAAACAATATACCAATACTAAATCGATAAATGCTATTCATTGGATTGCGCACCTATTTGCACTTACACATATGTCTGGAACAAATATAACGTTTATATTTAAAAAGAAGTGGGTATACCTTCCATCCATCCATCCTGGTGGTATACAAATTCTCTCATTTGCTTGCAATTTGCTTCTGATACACGGTGTCGATGACTGCCAAAGATTCGAGTTACGAAATGCTGTTTTCAATTCGACTCATTAACATTTTAACAATCGATCGTTTTCTACAGGAAGCAAACACATGGAGCAACAGGAAGAGCCATTGATTCACGTCGTTTTTATCTGCCGGCACATTTTTGAGCATCAAGTTTCAAACAACATGTGTTACTCATCCGCTGTTGGACTTCGCACTCCATGTTCTTCAAATTACATAGAGGGTCACACCGTTTTTGAAAAAAATCTCTACAGACAGATCTGTAGCACATGCGGAAGACTTGCTGGCGATGGCAGTAGTAAGAAATGGTTTTGAAATTCTCTTGATAGAAAAACCTACGCCTCTCACGCAGTAACGACGTATGGCTAATTTGTTCAAACAAGTTGTTTGGCGTAGCAATACACTTTATTTTAAACACAAAACTTTGTTTTGAAAACATATTCTCATCGGTTAAATCGATGTGTGTGGTTTTTTTATTAACGGAAAACTGATTTTATAATTCGTTTCGTCTACGCATTTGGTTTTTGATAAACAGTAGAGAAACTTAATTTACTCTATGCTCTAAGCTCTACGCTTCTATGCTTGCTATACATTTTTACTGAATCTGAAGAACAACAGAAAAAAATTATTCTTAATCACTGACTTCATTAGAAGACTTCATTCTGTGTCGCTTAACATCAAACGGAATTAAAAGGGACTATCTAGATGATGAGATGGATGGAAAACACCCTATGAAATTTAAAGTGAAAGAGCTCAAATTTTAATTAACACATTGTGTATGCGTTTTGTTATCTCTGCTTCAGCTGCGGCGATGCTCACGATTCTAAGTGGGGAGGAAAGTTCTTTGACTGATTAAGTTTCAGCATAACAACAAAAAAGACAAAAAACGCAAAAGAAAAGCATGAGTAAAGGGTTGCAGAATCATTCATTTTGAAATAGCATTTCGTTTAGATTTAATCGAAATGAATGCCGTTATATTCTGTTTTTACAAAAATAATAATGTAATATATTTATTTATTTATTTATTTATTTATTTTTTAATTTTTATTTATTTATTTATTTATTTATTTTTTAATTTTTTCTTTGCAGGAAACTTGAACATAAAATAAAGTGTTCCACGTGCATCACAATTGCAAGTAAATATATCAACTATACTCTCAAGATTTTTGTGATGATGTTCCAGACGGCCCGATGACCCAATAGCATTTATTTATCATTCACGACAACCATCTTTGTTGAGCAAGCCATTCGGTCATAAAAAATAAGAAGGTGCTAAGAAAAAGGAGCAGACAATAACGCCGATCACCTTGATACTATACCTCGGTGAACCATCCTGCCAGCTGTCGATATTGTGTGTCTGTAGACACCATACCTTTAATGAAAGTAACCTTAGCGTTCGCTTTAGCGGAAAAGTCATACCCGGTTCGCAACGGATGAAAGGATACAAAATCTGCAGAGTAGCAAAGAACCTAACGCACAGCTGTAACGTCGACAATCGGCAAAAGGATACACCTTCTGCGAACACATACTCTTAAATAGAAAAGCAATTAGACGCACTATTCACAATAACCAACCACCGTTTTAGGAGCAGAAGGTCAAATACTCCGAGGATCGTAAAAAAATAGTCAAGCATTTCTATGCCTGACACTTCGACTGAATACTCGTCACTGTGATAGCACCCAAAGTTCCTTGCAAACGTCCCTTGCAAACGGGACCGAAGAATCGTTTGCGAAAGAGTAAAGAGCACGGCAACAAAGAACGTGTTAGAAAATTCCATGTTTGGTACCCTGTTGGCTACAGCTTACATCGGAGTGTAAAATGCAAATTTGGAAACGCGTGTAAAAGTGTGAAAAGCACATAACCGACGGTGCGAAACATATCATAAAACAAATCGCAACTGACGCAAGGAAGACGCACAACTTAAAGGTTGAGCCAAAGTGAAACAACTTAAAAAGCTCAAACCCCGCTAAGGAAGTGTTCCCGATCATCCGGTGCATAACAACCAGTGTCCGAAGATATTAACAAAACAAGCTACAATGACGCATCGCAGTGCAAGAAAACAGTGCACCAGGGCGCTGTGGATCACAATACTGGCGTACATGCTACAGTTAACGAATGGTAAGTTGTAGTTTTTCAACCCCAGCGTGCTTACATCTTTCTTAGAGATAGTTCAATCGTTCGTTTTGCCAACACCTTGTCTTGGTCAACCGTAAAGTTGCACCACAATCGCTGCGATGCGTGCCTTTGACTGACACCGTGTAAACAATGAAATGTTTTCCAAGTCATGAATCTGTAGCAAGGTATGAGAGTCATTTTTCAACTCTACCGAAGATTCCTTTCACGTTGTCAGTAACCTGTGTGTCTCACGATCGAGATTACACAGTTTTCGTCGGTTGTGTACCATGAAACTGCACAATCCTACATTTGCCCGATAATCTTCTTCAATCTGCTTTGAAGCATTGTGCTGCCTGCGCCAGATACGAGGTATACGTGAAGTTGCTATGCCCAGAATAATAGCAATGATGTGCGTTGATCTTCGTCTGTGGATAGGACTGCTTGGATGCTCTTCGTTTGATTGAGATAACGAGCGCAAGCTTTGTTACGTTGTTACGATTCTATGATAAGTAAACTGAATCAGTGAGCACAGATCGGAAACGTTGGTAAATAAAAACGTTCTACGCAATGATTTTACCAGCCCTTATAGCACTTTTAAATTTGATTGTTAGTCAGCTACAATAAAACATTTCGAATTCAAAGAAATTGTTTGTTTTTATATAACAACATATTATTTCTATCTTTCTCTTTCTCTGGGATGTGTAGAGCAGTGTTAATGTACGTTAAACAGAATATTTTTTTAATATAAAAGGAGTTCTGTCCATCTGGGATTTTTCACGGGTCCGTACATTTCATTTTGAAACCCAAAACATGTACCTTTAAACGAAACTTCCCAGTTTGTGTGGTGCGATAGGGAACTGCAATTAAGCAACAAACTTCGTCTCTTACCTTTTCGTTGGGATAAATAATTTCATGTTGTGGTGAAAATAATGAGCTACACGAAACGTAGCAAAAGCTTCCCTTTTTCCACCAGATGTAATTTAGAGAGTAAACGTTGGTGCTGTTCCCTTGGTAATTTCGCTTGAATTTTAAGATTTATTCCTGCAATTCCGCTGCTAGATGAAAGATGAGATGCGATGAGATTAAATTTGGGGAACAGATTCTACGGTTGATGGAGTTATACAATAAAACGGAACCGTAACTAAGTTGTATCTATCTAGTTTGTCGATAGCGGATTATTATTTTTCTAAATGAAGGAATACTCCGTTAACTTGTGTATTGTTTTAACTTATTCTGGAAATATATCGTACAGTGTACTGTCACTAATGTGTGTATTCAGTATGTGTTGAATTAAGTAGTCCTGATTGTACATAGCGGGCCAGTATCAGTGAGTAGATATTATCTGGATCATGATGAGATCTTACTTGACTTTACTGAATTTTCCGTTTAAATTTTTTACAGTAAAACATTCAAGGAGAGCTGCCATGCAGTATAAATAGTAAACATTAAGTAATTTTTGCAAAGTAAACTCTCGTAAGGACTCTCGCGACTAACCGATTTTACATAATAATCTATAAAACGGTAGCGTAGGTTGTTTTTACAAAATAAAGAAAATGAATGTGATTCAATTATGTTATTTATTAAATTAGTATCACCGTCGATTACAAAAATTGTACAGAGATGACAACATAATCGAAAGCAGTATGATTTCAAATAGAACAAATAATTGTATCTGACAAAGCCGTTCATAATAATGGCAATATAATTGTTGAACCGTAAAATGATTGCGGAATAACACAGACATTGCGTGCGTCATGATGTGGTAAAATAACAGTTTCACCCAATGGCTTGTTATTGCGGGTTTTGCACCTGATGAAGTTGCAATATTATTGGAAGCTAACTTTGTGTATAAAATTATTGCATAGATTTGTTAGTTCCGAGCAAATAGGTGTGATATTGAGAGGTTTAAGAGTTTTGAATTTAAAGGTACTACACGTTAACATCGTTGTATACGGTTCAAAATTTCTATAACCATACTAGCTACTCAGGTATATAATAGTTAATAAAAATCATCAATATTATTAAATAAAGCAGTTTCTTTAGAAGTACACAACGAAAGTTTGGACTAAAAACTTATCATATTTGGAAATCGCTTACGAGAAAAGTTTATTGTATGAATGGGACGGCCGTCTAGTACGAGGCTTTAGGTTTTGGTTTTGACAATTTTCCCAGCATATTTCATTCCTGTTAGCATGTATTGTGGTTACTGCGGTTTTGTGAGCGACCACAAACGCACGAATGCTAAATGGGTTCGCCAATTATGCAATAATTTTTGTGGCGCTACGGAATAATAATCAACCACGGTCACTACTTTTGGTATTTTGCACCAAAAATGGCCAATTCCACTCTGAGCAGCACATCGAATGCGTTCGATTGTCTGCGCATTTTGTTACGAAAAAGCTGTTAGCGAATTTGGTAAAATAGCTCTGATTGTTTGCCGTTTTGGATATGCTAACTAATGCCTAGTGGCTGCACTCGCTGTGTTGCCTGCTTTTATGCGAAGAACGTGCCTAGAACTCGTGGGAAGAATACGTGGCCTAGTAACGCCGAAAAATTATGACATGCGAACCATTACCATTACCATGTATTTTATACCTTTTTCTAAAATAATTTGAAACATAAAACATATTTTTATAAGCATATATTTTAATAGCATACTTGTATTTGTACATATTTGACGGATTGACTTGTATTGCGTCACTATGTTTCAGCATACTAAGATTTACATAGTATGAAAGTGTTCTATAGGATATGTCAAATTATTCCGTAAGCTTTGATACCAATGCAAATCACGAACAATACATGTTTATGTTTGCGACATGCCGTCTATTTAAATAGCTTACGATGCTTTATGAATATTTTATACACGCCAATATTCCATTATGGAGCAGGGTAGTGGAAGATGATTCACTTACTAAATTTGATATTTTATGATGCTGTGAGGAAGTTTCTTAGGCTCCAGATACCCGTCTCATGGGAAGTTCTAGCTGAGTAAGTTGTGATGAAAAATTAATCAATATTCTGCACATGTTATGACCAACATTAGAGAGTAATTTTAATATTAAACTGAAACACAAGATTGTCCATGTGGACAATTGTCTCAATCAGTGTTAGGGGCACTGTATATATAAAGATGCCTGTAACACTGTTGTGTTAAGATATCATATTGTACTTGACGTATCGTACAATAAGTTACACTTTCTTTAACAAATTCCTATTTTAAAGTACTACGTTCTTTTCTAATAATGGAAAAAGCAGCATTACGTTATAGGTAGAACAGTTTGCTATATCATCGAAATTGAAATGTAGATATTAAAGTGAAAATATTCTTCTTGACCACACGAAAAGTACCATTCCACAAACTTTCGTAACATAGCGAAATTTATACGAGCAAGGGACGTTTACCAATTGAATGGGGATGCATGTCGTGACGGCTGTACCCAAAAACTGGCCAAACTGTATTACTATAATACATTCCCCAAGCTGTAACAGTGAAATAGGATATGGGATAGGGGAAAAATTAATGTTTCTTTCCGGAGCTACCCTTATACCAACGGGTCGCAGATAAATTGCCTAGATATTCGCAGCACGTTTTCCTTCCGAACAGTTTTTTTTGTTTCATAGGATGTTAACGATTTTCCCTTTTTGCTCTTCATTTTCACATATTTAATGGTTGTCCTTGAGATTGGTTTTTATATTTTGAATATTTGTTTATAGTGCGTTACACTGACGATATAGCAATGTGTTGAAAACTATTATAGTATAATGCTTCAGTGTTTAGTCTGGTCGTGCAGTTAAATAGTACATTTTATGCATCATTTTCTATATTGTTCCTTTGGGTTTTTTTGTAATGAATTAATCAGCTTCCAGTTTTTGGAAGAACTGAGATGCAATCTTGGTAAATGTAATAATAATTGATCATGAACATAAATGTCGTTTTACTGCTGCTGCTGGTTCGTATTGTTTCGATTATGAGTACAACGATGATGACGATGGTGTTGATTACGAGGCGCTTGGGGGTCAGCATGATGGTCTACGAAGGTCTCCTAATGTGCCGAGCGGATGTTTGAATTAGGAAGCGTGGAATGAAAGCTAGTGGTCTGATATTATGAGCGTCATGGTAAGAATGGCGTAGTCACTGGTGGGTCACTGGTCAAACATTAATCAAGGTGATAATAGAAAAGCACACACTCATGTAGACGAGAAAATCATTCTGTGTTGTGAAGGAACGCTTTCATGGGTTTCAAGGACTGTGAACATGATGGCAACCAACCGATAGAAGCCTAAGAAAAGCCTATGAATATTCTTGAAACATTCTTTGCATCGCTTACCTACCAGGAAGATGACCTAAATCTTTTTAAAAGGAAGTTCGTTTTGTTTATTTCAAATTTCTCGACCCTTTTAAGGTTATTCATAATGCAACAATATACACAGCTCTTTGAACGTTAGAGGACATTTTGAGATTTTCTAGTTCAACGCTGACAACACCCCGGGCAAGGTTAAGCACAACACGGGGTTGTTTCAATTTTCACCAATGACGGTGATCTAAGCGTCGTTATAAACTGTTTTGCAAGTTTAAAATTAATATTCTCTGCATAACATGCGGGTGTGTTCTTTCATAGGCCACTATCGCATGATCAAAGATTCGTTTGAAGCCTTACGCATCGTTTGGATGATGTAAGTTATTCTTATTAAGTGGGACGTATGCACACTTGATGATGTAACGCTACAGACCCTTTTATTGTCTGTCATGTGCTACGGTTAACAAGAAAATTATGATTCAATTAAGGGTTTGGTACGATTGAATGGTGGGTCTGAAGGAAATGAAGTAGGAAAACAAATTTATATATTTTAAAGTATAGTATAGAACAATGGTAAGCAAATCGACACGTCGAAATGTAATCCATATTTCATTTAGTTTATGTTTATTACATGTTTATTCGGTTATTGTATAGTATTTGTATTTGAACTAAAAATTGTCAATCAATTGACCATCATATAATTCATTGTCCAAGCCATATAGCAACCTAAGTAGCCTAAGCTAACCGATGATTCAATTAGAAAGTGGTTCCATAGATAGTTTTTGTTTTCTCGATCTTGATAATATTTTTTCCAATCCACTTGTTTTAATAAAAATGTCAAACCGCTTCATATATCATATCATGCAATGTCTCTAGATGGTCAGTCACACTTCAAAACGGGTGTGCTTGGTTGCGTGTGCATGTGTCGTGAAATTGTAAAATTCAATTATACCGGGGCACTGTTGTTTTTCATCGGTGCTTTCCCCATTGTTCATCGGTGCGTGCCCCTGCGATCGGCCCACGTAAAATGCACAATTGTGCAGCGGCGAATGTCAAACCCCACACAAGCAAGTGTTGCATGCCATCAATCGTTCCGCGGCAACAGTGTGCATTATGTTGACGAGATAGAACGTTTGCCGTTTGCTTGGTCGTCGAGAACCGAAACAACCCACTGAATGTGACAAAAACGCAAACGAAACATCTGTATCTGTGGGATAGGAACACACAGCACCGGCTGATGACGCGAGTTAAATAAATCAATTTAATAATTTGTTGAACCAATTACGCTGTGCGCGATGGATATGGCTACGCTGCCCTTCCACCCACACCAACTCACTTGTAAGTTAAACCAATAGTTAAAGAGACACGCGAGGGGAGAGCCAAACTGTCGAAGCCTTACGCCGGCCGGTTAATTTATCGTCATAAAAAAGAGAAAGATTAATATAAAAGGAGTGCCTACCCCACTTATCATTTACTACATGATGTACGACAATCGGAGTGGAAACGATAGCGGATGATACTGAAACCAGCTTCAAATGATGATGTCTGTAATTTGTACAGGCGAAAATTTCTTCATTGTTTATTTTCTATCGCAAACGTTTGATCCATTCGGCAGCGACCCATACAGCAAGAGAACATACAGCGTACAGCAAGAGAACTCATATTATCTCATATTGTTAATACGAAAGTAATTGATTCAGAGAAGAAGTTCACATCAAAATGGAATGATTATTTGTTTAACGAATCCACATACGCATCCACATCCACAGTAGCTCGTCAGATCAGTTATTTTGTTTCATAGCTTGATGATCTTAATTGTGTTTGTTCAATCATTTTTTATTCATTATTGAAAGATGATTGAGTATAGATTACATTACTGTTTTGTTTTTTTTTTATGAAATATACTTTAATATATCGACAATGGATTAATAGATATTTTTTCGATGCACAAAAACATTCAGGCAAGGTTAGGACTTGGTTAGCGATAATCAAATTGAATATTTTTCGAGTTAATTTTTATTTTAGACTAATAAAATACTATGAACCGTTAATGGTAAGTGTATTTCAAATGTTATTTTGATCAGATAATAACTCAATTCAATACACATAATTTTAAAATACCTTCATGTCTTCGAAAGTATCTTTAGCAGCAGCGTTTTATATTCAAATCATACTTTTTATCTTGCTGTGTACTCAAGTTTCCAGCTTGTGCGAAAAATTTTAAAGAAAAGAAATTTTAAAGAAACACTGAGACAGTGTAGCGCCAGCAGCTGCAGTTTCAATTCAATTTGAAGTTTGTATGGCCACCAACGAAGATCCAGCTGCGCCTTCTAACGACACGGCTCTTCTCGTTCATCATTCACAGGCTTGACTTGTTGCGGGTGAAAGATGCAAGCAAATTTGTATCAAACGCTGCAAACAAAGACTTTTCATTGTTGATACTGCTTTGCGTCTGCCAATGATTGTTGACACATGGTATAATCTTACCCGGTTGCTGGGAGCAAAAATCTCAGCAAACCATCTGCCCGGACGCCGTATAGATTTTAACACAAGCAACCGAGAACGTTTGGATGCGCAAAATATGAAACTCACGTGCAGCATCTCGCGAAGTTTTCTAAATATCTTCACTGCTGTTTTGATCCTAAAACACGTGCATGAACAGATCTTGTTCGAAATGAAAAACGAACATTCTCTACGACCTGGCACATGTGCAATAACATCCATTTTCGAAGAGGTTTTGCTTACTTTTCCATCTTGGCCTCATTCGTTTGATGCATATGCTGATTTCTCACTAATTATTTATCTTGATGGTACGATTTTTATGGCTTCATTTTTTAAGCAACTTATAGATTCGCATTTGTAAAATTGAAAAAAAACCGTCCACAACTGTATGGATGGATAAATGTCTAATCTACGTTGATTTTCGTGAGTTTTCACATCGTCATAACCGCGTTCTGCGAAAGGTCTAAAAGTGCCGAAGTAGCCTAGCTTCCGTACGGAAAGCATCGATTCGATTAGCATAGATTAAGATCTGTGGTATTGTGGCGACGCGGCCATCCATTAGGCGGCATTCGCTAGAGGAACTGTATCGCCCTGGCGATCAAACAGTAATCGAGCGTATATAGTGCGGATGGGCGATTCGTCTCGAGTGGCTGCTACCATATTTTAACCGTAAACTGTCGAGGGTTGAATATTTATGAAATTATCTGTTCATTACGCGTGATGGAAACAAAATTTTTCGAAAATATCGTACCATAATTTGTGAATAAAATTCATATGATCCGATCATGTAAAATTTCTAACAAGTGGAGATTCAGAGAACTGTAAGTTATGTAAAACTGTTAAATATAATTATACTTATTTTGTGTATGAGAACAATGTGACGTAAGTCTTTTCATATTATTGATTATAGAAGTTTTATATAGGTTCTTTATCTTGAAATAAGACGTTGTGAAATCACATTTATTTTAGGGCTTTCGCAATATTACATTACAATATATTATTCGGTTACATGAGTGTTGTTTTTTCATGCACAAATTTGAATTGATAATATTGGGAATAGTTACAGTTTTTGTTGTGGTAAACTAATCCGTTAGGTTAAAACGGTTTCATATTTGTTTGACTTCAAAAATGGATGGGTGAAATATTTTTTTCTCATGTTGCTGGTACTTATTTAAATTTTCGTTTTAAATTATTTTATTATTGTTCTGTTGAATGTTCAATTTTGGCAATTCAGAGTTCCCGCATTACATATGGATAATTTAGACAGTTTAGAGCGAGATATTGATTGTGCATGAAAACATCGCATCGCATAATTACTTAAAGAAAATTTCAATTAGTTATTGTTCTAGCCTGCCTTTAAAAGAAGAAATCGAATTTTTGCTTACATGAAAATATGTTTAGTTTATTAGGAAACCATATACATGACTTGTTTTAACAATGCATATAGTCCTCACTCGCTTGGTTCGGTATTGCTGTGTACCTTCACATTTTCAATTCCCTGTTTTACATGCACTAAGCAATGATTCAGCATTGCACCGTGTAAGCACTAATCTGTTACTGCCGGGTTTAACAATTGAAACTATCCGTCATTTCCTTGTAAGAAAATAAATGGGGTTTTATTTCCTACGAAAGATGTTTAATATTCATAACATAAGCAAGAACATTATAATCAAATATTAGAGTGTATAGCGAGGCAAGTGTGAGCTTAAGTAATGTGTCATGTAATTAGCTGTGTTATTTCTTATGACTTACATATATGTTGAAACATGGAGGGTACTATTTTCTGGCTTTGGCGTTTCAATTGAACTTCAATTGATTGTTTTTTTTTATAGAAAATATTGTATACGGATGTTTATTGAAACTGTATTTATCATGTAGCCTCTTGACATTGTAACATGTAGAATATTTTTGAAACGCTGCGATTGGTCATTGCAAACAGATGGTATTACTTCCCTACGCCTATTTCATGCGCATGAAATCCAGAACTTAGGCGACGGATTGTACTTTACATTCTTTTGCATATTATTAGAGGCAAGCGTTAACGGCATTGCTAGACAGTCACACAACCTCCGCCACCACCGTCGATGGAAATAATTTCAGGTGGGAACGTTCGCCGGCATTACGGACCGCAGTTACGGCGACCTTCGCAAACTACCATTTTTGGACATCCGAGGTGATGGCGTTTGCGTGTTCACGATCGTCGCGTGTCTGAGTTTTTTTTTTTATTACACAACTATAAAAAATGACAGACGCCAGGTTGACCGGGCGCCGGTGCCGATATTGAAATTGCATACCGGTGGGCGGACAAGATTGCTGAAGCGTCTAAGTACGCCAGATGGCGAGACCGCCTGAGGACTACAGTAGACAGTGCAAATTTCTCGTCCCCACGAACTTGGTTCCAGCATCAATTGAAATTGACGGTGGCTTGAATGATTTGTGGAGTATGGTAGTTGCTGGAACGGTGGTACCCACCGTTAAACCGCACCACATAAATGTATAAATAGTGTATAGCTACAGTTGCGTTTTGTGCTGTATTTCTTTGCTATGTTATAGACAATTTTTTATGTGATAGATACAGATTTATTCCCGAAATAATCGGGACATCCTATTATATTAAAATTCTTTAAACAATCATAGTATAGGGTAAAAATAATATATAGCCGAATAGCTATATAGCTATACAATAACATATTTTAAAACCGAATTGGGAATGCCTAATTGTGCCTATGACATTTCTTGGGTCACTTTCTCACATTCTCCTGTATATTAGCGATATCCTAGGCCTACTCGTTTGCGTTTGAAGAGTTGTGAAATTATTATATTATGGTGATTAGGAGCATCTTTCCATATCCAACTGAGTGTGATTTTTCTACCTGTTGTCATTTGTTGTAACGTATAAATCCATATATTTTCCATCATCATCATCTCAAGCTATAATACAGTTGCATGATGATGCTGTAACTAAAATGCCTTGGTCCTTGCGAAGGTGCCTTTGTCATTTTCGTTTTTTTTTTATTTCTGAAGCGAACCTTATCGTCATCGAGTGAAACGGGCAGGGCGTGGGCTACATGAAAAATTACTTTGCTGCTATGTTTTGTATCACGCCAGTTTGTTCACACGCCGTGCACAGATCCAACGCCCAGTTTTTTTGTTATGTTTAGTTGCTTACGTTTCCGTTTTTGGCGTAGATGATCTGCTCTTGCCGTCGGTAGGCTGTTTCAGTGACTAATTTGTTCCTGTTTCGTAAGCAGTTGACGAATTTGTCATACGATGTGAAATTTTATTTACTGATTCTGAGCAGATTCTTCAGGTTCTTTGTTTTTCGTTTTAAATTGTGTCACATGATAACAGAACAAACATTTCTTATACCATATCTAACAGTCTTAGTTATTAATAATTGCTCGTTGGTTCATTTTGTTTCATCACAGCACAATATCGCTCGCCTCGCATCATCGAAAATCCGACTGACACAATCGTCCCCAAAAATGATCCAGTAACGCTTAATTGTAAAGCCGAAGGAAAACCACAGCCCGACATCCAGTGGTACAAGGACGGTGAGGAGGTAAAGCTGGACGCAAACCACGTCCTGTTGCCTGCTGGATCGTTGTTCTTTTTGCGCACTGTACACAGCAAGAAGGAGCAAGATGACGGTGTTTACTGGTGTGTGGCCAACAATACGGCCGGCAAAGTGTACAGCCGCAATGCTACACTGCAGGTGGCAAGTAAGTATACTCTCTCTTGCTAACGTATCAGTTTGTAACTCATCAACCGCACTTAAAATATAGCAAACTATCCACGGCCCTCAGTTTATCTACTAGCACTTAATAAATTTACATCATCACTACATCACTCTGTTGTGTGTTTCCGTTTCATTTGTTTCGTTTCAGCTCTACGAGACGATTTTCGAGTCGAGCCGAAAAACACGCGCGTTGCGGCTGGGGAAACGGCTCTGTTGGAATGTAGTCCACCCCGTGGCAATCCCGAGCCGAACGTTAGCTGGAAAAAGGTATGTTCGTCTTTTAGCATGAGTGTTTTTTTTAGCACTAGCAGGCCATTATCATCAACGAAATCACAATTTATCACCGGCACTCTGAACCGTTTTTTTCGTTTTTCATCTCATCCTCTTTACATTGCGGCGATGTCGAAATGTTGGTGGCCGCAGAATGACGCCTTTCTGGAGCTGAACGATTATCGGCCATCGAAGGAGTTGGCCCGAATACGGATCGTTGACAGTGGAAACCTTCTGATCAGCGATGTTCGACCGACGGACGAAGGGCGTTACCAGTGCATCGCTCAGAACATGGTTGGCTCGAGGGAAAGTGGGCTCGCAAAATTAACCGTCCAGGGTAAGTATGCTTCCCGTAGCGGAAGGTAGCATTGGTGGTGATGATTTACGGGTGCAACATTTTTAAGTGCGGTCGCTTTCGGCCAATTCAAATGAAGATCAATATGCTGCTTTGCTTACATCAGTTCCATCGTCCCGCACCAGTGGAACAACCTACACAATTTCTCTGTCGAGGTGGGGCATGATTAATGTTGATAGTAAAATGAAACCATTATACATTTCCCAACAGCCAGCACCGCATCGTTAGTGTATTCAGAAGTAAAAAATCGACAGCCGTATCGAGTTAGAATTGCTTTCAAGCATTTGCATAACAAATTAAATTATTCGTTCATCGCACCTACAGCGACGTTTGTGAATGCAGTGATTAGGTCGCTATGAAATTTAGAAAGCAGACTTACATATCTCTTCACCAAGCTCTTCACGATAAATCACTCATAGGTGGAAAATAAGATTTTTAATAACACAATCTACACCAAACCTAACAAATGGCGCGATGTAATGTTGATTGGATCTCATTTGAGGCGAGTGCTACTTTGGGAAATAATTTATGTCGTTTTTAATCAGCCTTGTCGCCTTAAGATCTACCGATGCATGATTTACCACTATCGACTTCGTCGTCTCGCCTACAGTGAAACCATACTTTGTGGCCGAACCAGACGATGCGACCGTGCTAGAGGGTCACCGCGTTCAGTTTCAGTGTGCGGTTGGAGGCGATCCGGCTCCGCAGATAGTGTGGAAGAAACAGAACGGCGATATTCCAGTAGGCCGGGCCGAAATATCTGAAGAGGACAGAAGCCTCATCATCCGGAATGTGACCGCAGATGATCATGGGCAGTACATCTGTGAGGCACAAAATTCTGTCGGTGTCATCAGTGCGCGGGCCAGCCTAATCGTTAACAGTAAGTATTGCGTGATGAACATCTAATTAATGTATTCGAATGACATTAAAGGAAATCGAAACGGACGTATAAAAAATCTATCACAGATTTCTTTTCGCAGCCAATCGAATCGTTACCCGTTAAGCCGGTCATACACAAGCTCACCATTCGTGGTATAGTCATTTCGAAATCTTGGCATGTGGATCATACAATAACCTATCATTTAAGCTTAAACCGGCTGTAGGCACACACCACAAGCGCCGGCTTACCGAATTTTATTACCGTTCGAATTGGAAATCAGATTTTAACTGTCGAATGCATGGTGGCGTCATTTTATGGCGGCCGGTTCAGCTTTTTTTAGACACATTTCTGTTTCTTCTCCTTTTCCGGATTTCTTGACGTTTTTGCGCATATAAAACGTTTTATTTCGATGATTTTGGCACCCTGTTTTTGTCCGGAAGCTTCTGTGTGTGGTGCAGTCCGTACATGTGTCGGAACGCAGCAAGCCATAATAAAAGATTGTATCACATCTTGCGTAAATTTAGCTGAACACTTCAGTGGTAAATAGCAAACGCACTCTGTTCTGGTGGGTGTGCTGTTTATGAGCGTTTCAAAAGGGTTTCGAATCACTTCATTGTTTTATAGTTAACCAGACTAAGAATTGTATATGTTTGATAATCTTGTGAAGATGTTTATTTTAAGGCATCATTGCTTCACAACGACTTTTTTAAATATCACAACGACTTTTTCAGCATTGATCATTCGTTTTATGTTGCTGTTTTTGTTTTCGTCCTCAGCTCCTCCAATATTCATCGTTCGGCCTCAGGATCAAAAAGTTACCGTTAATAGTGTCGTGACATTTAAGTGTTCCGCCGAAGGAAGTCCATTTCCGTCAGTGTTCTGGACACGTGAAGGATCGCAGACACTCATGTTTCCAAATAACAGCTACGGCAATATGTACGTGTCCGGACAGGGTTCTCTGCAGATTCGAGGAGTACAACGTGAAGACGACGGATACTTTGTCTGTTCGGCACTCAGTGTGGCGGGATCGGTCACAAGTCGAGTGTATTTGCAGGTTTGTACATTCCATCATTTTCTATGTTATTTAATCCTCAAGTGATTTATCAGCAAAGCCTTAGTTAAAAAAAAAAGAAAAATTTAAACATTAAAATGAAAAGAAATCTACACACCCTCTTTCCGTCGGCATTATCTGCTTTGATTATCGTGTTGATTTGATTAATCATTATCAGCAATTATCAATAGTTTTTTTATATTTTTTATCGTTCTCGGCGAAAAGACACAATCAATTAGTTTTTATAGTAAAACATATTTATATAAAAAATTATCATTCCGTTCATCCTTCCTACCATCTCAGGTGACTTCTCCAATCGATAGCATTCCAGCACCACTGTTGCAGCAAGTACCATCAAACCAAAGTCTCCCAAGTGGCACTAAAGCAACACTTCCTTGTAGAAGCTCTACATTTTCGGGTAAATCTTATACAGATGCATCGCCTGCGCCTCGATGGCAACGCGATGGTATCAATTTGCAGACTGGACCTGGAAAGCGTTTCAAAATCATTCCTGGTGGTTCACTGAAGATTGAAGGTAAGTCTGTCAAATCATTATCAAAACCTACTTACGAAATTACTTGAAGTATTATAATAACTTTGTAATCAACAAACCGGTGACAATACTCTTCATCTATTGCCGTTTACAATTTCTTTTTTCTGTAAATTATGAAAAGCAGTTGCAAAGTGTTTGCAAAAAACAAGATTTGTGCGATTTCAGTATTTCACAGTGATAGAAACTTCAAATATAGAAAAGGAAGGATTAATGTTCTTAATCCTTGGTATTAGTTAAAACAGTCGTCTTAAAAGAAATTTAAACCGCGGTTTAAATTGCGTTGGAGGGGCACAGGCTGTTGAATGATTTGATTGATGCATCAGCAATCATCCAAGATACATATGAAATTTACAGTCGTATGAATACTCTGTACGAGTTGAAACGAGGGTGCCTCTTTGAATAATCGCATTATTTGCGGAAAAGGTAAAGACTTGCATTAATCGTTTAGCGATTGGATTTTTGAGCAACTGACTTCAACCTATTGGCGGGGGTCGAAAACTGTGCTTAACGTGCAGTTTGATTTTTTTAGTTTGCTAAGTATTGAAAGCGCATGTGTACCAAAGTGGAGAAGGTGTGCGTTAGATGGTTACAAACGATAGTAAAACCATCATATAATGGCAGAATGCAATTCGACGTTACGGTCTACGTCTGTTCAACGGCTTAATTATTAGTGAGGGGCATTTATTGTTGTGCTGGGTCTACCCTACACTAGGATAATAGAAATCTTGAGTTCATGTCGAAAAGCGGCTACGGTACAGCTTGGCAATGATAAGTGGCATGTGCATTAACGTAGTTGCGAGCTGTGAAGTGAGGATATCCGGTTTCATTACTCAACCCTGTAAAGATGTTCGTCTGCGTTAAGATCGGACCGTGAGTTTACAAAAGCGCTCAACATTCCGCCGTGAGATATACTTTCTACGACTCTTTTCAATCGTTCGGGCACATGATTGATTGAATCTTTACACAGTTTAGTGCTTAAGCTTTTTTATGGCTAATGTTCAACCGACCAATACACACACACGCGTTGATGTGGGACATGCGTACCAACGTAGATCTGAAAGTACGGGAAAGGAGGCGAATTATTTGCCAGCGCAACTACTCTTGGCTACCCATGTCTTGTGTATCATCAATCAACATCCAAGTAAAGTTACGAGTGCGCTTTGAGCGACCCGTATTGAATCGTTTTTATTTTTGCATGAAACGGTTTGCGCCGTGTCCGCCTCCTGCCATAAGACAAATCTTTGCCTCAACATTCAAAGTCCTGTTGAAAGGTGGTTCTCAGCAAGTTTATCAAGAGACTGCTGCAATTCACTGTGGGGGTCTGGTTGTGATAGCCATCTTCATAACGTCCAAGCTTCATAAAGTTACGCAAAAAAAAGAAAGAAATTTATTAGGAAACATGCACATCTAGCGTCCGTTTCACTGTTTACATCTTACATTTTTAAACTTGAAGACCGGTAAGAATACCGCGTGGGTTTAGTAGATGGTTGGATTATCATTTTCATTAACAATAATAATTTTATTTAAATTAAGCGCTATACTGTATATCAACTACTTTTTGTTTGCGCAAAATAGGGAATATAAAGTACCATATGTGTCTGTATTTTATAATAGCAAATTTTGCATGTGTTACTTTGACAGATTCTCTGGTGTTAATCGTTAATCTAACTAAAGGTACTGATTAACTTTAAAGGTACTGATGCGATGCATCTTGAATATTATAGAAAAACTTATAAAGAGATCCCTTGACAGGAAGACTCAATCACACCATGAATAGATACTGATAATAAGCGATTCTTAAAAAAGATCCTCATCATGATTCATTGCGCAAAAGGTCACAACACTCGCCTGTTGCACTCAAAAATTCTTTTCGATTAAATTTCATTTTTTGGATGGTTCCGCTCGCCTGTGGTGTTGAATCTCCATAAAACCCACGTCAGGCACAGCTAGAGCACATGGACGTTTACTTCCATCGTCAGATAAAGAAATAGGACACAAAATCGTGTGCTGGAATGGATCACTCTTCAACGTTAGCTTTCACCTTATGTATGCTGTCTTGAAGAGGATTGTTGAACTTCGCACCGTTTGAACTCTTGCCTTACCGTAGGCCGTGAAACGAGACAAACGAGACACACAGCTAACGAAAATAAAATCCGGATCCGATAAAGCGATAAGCTAATGATGATCCGAAGGTGATATAACTTTTGTTCTGCCAATGATTCAATTTGCTGAAATGTTACATTTTCTTTGACATTGTGAAGTATTTACCGTAGAATGTAGTTTAAACGGGTCACGGAATATATAGCGTAGATTAGCACTGCTGATGATCATAACACATTTTTATAACCGAAATAGATCCAAGCAAGAAAAATACTAGTGTACTATTTAAGTGTATAATTTCACTTGAAATTATACACATATTTATGAATTTATTTGATATTTATAATATCAATTCTTTAATAGTTTGTAACATTTGAATGTATGTTTATTAATACTTATAATATAACATTTATACAACATTTCATTTCTTATAACGAGGAATATACGTACTTAGAGTGATATTGTGTTTGTGTTGTGTAGTCTTAAAATTGTAATAAATATGTGTGATGTTTATTTTATTGCTCATGGTTTCTACTCGTTTCTACTACCATACATGTACATTGCTCTCTGGAACTGCGTGGGTTTTTTAGTCACGGCATTTCGATTGACGGGCTGCTCTTTGAGTGGCTCGAAACTGATGCTCAAAAAGGGTACTTCACAGCTCATCACTCTCCACATTTCAAGCCACATCATGCTGGGGCGAAAAGCAAACGAAAGGTTCATCAAAAAAGTTTTCCAATTTGGACCGGGAACTCATATGATGTTGCCTCTCCATAGCCTTTGAGGGTAGACTCGTGACTATTACGTGTCTACGGAAGTCTGCTAAAAAAGCAACATTTCGTTTTATTATATTTTTAATTGTGTTTGTATTATGTAGTCAAGACAAAACCCCCAAACTTTTATCGATGCAGATAGTCATTAAACATTGACATTAATAAATTGCTTGATACCATACCTTAAGAACACACAAATTTATTTTTCTACTTTTAATAAAGTATTATTTTTTATCAATTTATCCATATTTAACAAAAAAAAATCGTTCTCCCTTGCATATTCGACCTAACAGGTCGTATATTTGTTGAATAAATTTCCGGTCTTGGAACTTTTGTGAATTCTCGACACGTTTCACGATGTCGGCGCATTCTTGAAAAAGGCAATTGACTGTGATACGTTGTTAGCAGCTTCTTACCTTACTTAGCTAGCAGAAGCATTGTTCGGTGGGAATGGTTAGAGTTTCCGACCGTGCTACACGGGAAGTTAGCTATAGAACCTAGCGAAATATTCTCCACAACTGACGGCGCCTTTTAGAAGCATAGAATCGTGCTTCTCACTTTCGATGGAACTTGAATAACTTTTATTAGAATGAAGGCTGTTGTACCATCGATAGCTTCCGATGGTTTTCTCGTTGAAAATGCAAATACCTTGATGATAGGCGCTAGCCGTGCGTGCAAACGCGTGTACACTCTGCCTTTTGTTCAATATCATTTCCGCGACAGAATATATTGTGTATGCTACAGGTAGGAAATGAGAATCACTTTTTCTTTACAGAAAACTTCATTTACAAAGACCTGAAAGCAAATCGAACCATACCGTTTGAGTATGGTTCGAATCGCTTTGTTATGGTTCGTGTTATTTGCATTCCATTTTTTTATTTCTTTCACAATGAAAAAGTCTTAAAGATTTTTTAGATTTTGTTGTTTATTTACAAAATGATTTTCAGACTTTACAGACAGTTAAAAAAGCCGATGAAACTGTCAATTGAACGGTTATACGCATTTTTCAATTGAACGCATTTTTCTGTTGCTCCAAATGTATCCTTTAAAACCCAATATAAGAGCGTTTGCAGAGGTTTCATCAATCCATAATAAACTATTTACTTATTATTCTAATTAATGTGTCTTGCTACAAGATTATACATCATGGAGCAACTTTATTTACACGCTACTATTCATGGGCGCGATGAAGAACAACCATACCTTAAAAGTATTTCGATTCATCTTTCGACAAACCATTTGTATTACGAACCTCTCATTCCAATGCTATTGATTTTTTTAATGCACAAGCATGAATAACGAAGCAAAGATGGCACGATTCCGCTTTAAATCCGTTACTTGAATATTATGAGAATTCGGTATCATCAAATCAAATCGATGTAAAGTATTTGATCCAGACCGAGAGCTGCACACTTCTAGAAAAAAATAAGATCGCACGTAGTTTAATTGAGCAGACCAAACCAATTGCTTATAGAAGTCTTTAAATCTTTCTCGTTTCGCATTTTCTACGTTCTCTTTTTGTAGCAAAACCACGTTCTTCAACTTGCTGTAACCTGCCATTTGGTTACCAATGAGAGTACATTAATGCGATATCGTCCTTTTATGGCTCTTTTTAAAGTGTTCTGAAGTAGTCAATAATTAGATAAAGCGTTTCAAAACACGTGGTGCATATTCGCACCAAAGGTTTTTTGAGGGTTTCCCTACCTTTTTCATAATTGTGGTTGTCTGCCTAACTAATAGCCCACTGCTTCCTAAACTAATTCCTTTTAATCTCTATTTAGTATTTCATACTCAACTAAAAGGGAAGATAATCGCGGATTATCAAATGGGTTGCGGACCACAATTTTGAACGTTAATGGCAAAGATGAGGAAAGAGCAAAAATTTTATCGAGGAAACCCTTTTCGCTTATGGGTACAGTGCGATGAAATTGGAAGCCTAATGAGTTTCTTGGAAGAAGGATGAGCTCGCTTCGCTATAGAACTTGATGTGATGTTGTGCCTAATGGAGCGCCTATTTGGTGACATTATTTACAAACATTAAAGTATCTTCTTTCGACCATTTATCGATCGAAA
>JXXB01023221.1:0-12251 GCA_000956275.1 Anopheles koliensis | reverse complement strand
CTGTGAAACTATCCAGCCACTAGGGGGCCAGGGGTGGCAAGGAAAATAGTTAAAATTACAACCACAAACCGTGAATCGAAATAAACATACTGGCGCGTTTTTGCTCGTAGTTTCACTCATTCCCTCCTTTCCTCTCGCTTGCACCCGCACAGATGAAGCACCGCAGAAGGGCGAAGACTTCAAGCGTATGCTCGATGACGTCGAGTCCAAGATCATGCCGAACATGGTGCACTGGAACCATCCGCGCTTCTTCGCCTACTTCCCGGCCGGCAACTCGTATCCTTCGATACTCGGCGACATGCTGAGCAGCGCGATCGGGTCAATCGGGTTCTCGTGGGTAAGTGGTTGCGGTTCGAGCTGCTTTCATTTCTCCTTCAAAAAAACCCACAAATAAAAAAAGCGGGAATTCAAAATACGGCCAATATTTACCAAGCTCTCCGCGGGCCGTCATCATCCATCGGGAAAGTGCTCATATGGGTCTGCTTTTCTCTTCTCTGCTCCACCTCCAGGCTTCGAGTCCGGCCGCCACCGAGCTGGAAACGATCGTCCTCGATTGGTACGCGAAAGCGCTCGATCTGCCGTGCTTCTTCCGCAGCGATGCGAAGGGTACGCGGGGCGGGGGCGTGCTGCAGGGTTCCGCGTCCGAGTGTGCGCTCGTCTGCATGATGGCCGCCCGGGCCCGTGCCATCAAGGAGTTGAAGGGCAACCACGTGGACGTGCACGACAGCGTCTACCTGCCGCAGCTGGTCGCGTACGCTTCGAAGGAGGCACACTCGTCGATCGAGAAGGCAGCCAAGATGGCGATCGTGAAGTTGCGCGCCCTGGACACCGACGGACGCGGTGTGTTCCGCGGTGACACTTTGCGCCAGGCCATCCAGGAGGATATGGCCCAGGGATTGACACCGTTCTTCGTGGTCGCGACCGTCGGTACGACGTCCGCCTGTGTGTTCGATAATCTGGTCGAGATTGGGCAGGTGTGCCGGGAGGTGCGCAGCATCTGGTTCCACGTCGATGGAGCGTACGCCGGGAATTCGTTCATTCTGCCCGAGATGCGCCGCTTCAAGGAGGGCCTGGAGTATGCGGATTCCTTCAACACCAACCCGAACAAGCTGCTGCTGACGAACTTCGATTGTTCCGCGATGTGGGTGAAGGATGTGAAATCGCTCACGACGGCACTGGCGGTCGATCCGCTGTATCTGCAGCACGATCATAGCAGTGCGATCGACTATCGCCACTACGGCATACCGCTGAGCCGCCGGTTTCGCGCGCTGAAGCTGTGGTTCGTGTTTCGCTCGTACGGCATCGTCGGGCTGCAGAAGTACATCCGGAACCACATCGCACTGGCCAAGCGGTTCGAGTCGCTGGTGAACTCCGACGATCGGTTCGAGGTGCGGAACGATGTCAATCTCGGGCTCGTATGCTTCCGATTGAAGTAAGTAAAAGTTATTTGTTTTGCAGAAGACAACTTTAGCATCATTTCCTTATCGCTTTATCGCTCACCCGAACAGGCAACAGGACCGCATCAACCGCGATCTGCTGGCACGAATAAATCAGTCGGGCAAATTTCACATGACCCCGGCCATGGTACGCGGCAAATACATCATACGGTTCTGCGTTACGTACGAGCATGCCACCGCCGAGCATATAGGTAGGTGCACCGGCAGCAGAAAACATGTGTCCCGTGGTTGTAACGCCTTCTGCCAACCGTTTCCGCATCATTGCCTACTATTTGCATAATGTTTCGGTATCGATTTTGCCCATGCTTGCGATAAGAAGGGGAAGTTATCGTTCGGAGCATAATTTTACGAACGAATCCCTCGCATGATGCAATCGTATCAGCGTGATGTTATCAGCCCCATGCGTCATGCCGTGATAACGTGATTAATTTACACGTTCGTTCGCTTTCGCTTCGTGCAGATTACGCCTGGGAGGAAATTAAAAACTACGCCGAGGAGACGCTGGCCGCCGAATGTCCGGAGGAGATCACGGAACCGGCACCGGCGACGAAAAAGCCACCGAAGAAGCTCACCCGCAGCATGTCCACGCGGTTTTCGTTTACGCGCAGCGTTTCGCGCGAAATTTTCGAACGCCAAAACAGTCGGTAAGTTGAGGGGAAGGTTCTTGTGGAGTTTTTTTGAAAGAATGAACCCAATCTAACCACACTCCCGCTTCGCCACAGCTCACAACTCACGGACGGCTGCACACCGATCGTTATTATCGACACCGATGACATCCTGGAGAGCTTGCAGCGCGCCTCGCGGATAAACGGCGAGCGAAGTTCGAACGATACGTACGACACGGACAGCACGGACGAGGCCAGCAATTGACTAAGCCGGGCGAATTCCTGCATTTCCCGCACGTCACCGTCCTCCTCATCATCCGCCGACGACGAGTCGCAGGAATCGGAGGACAGCATAGGATCTACCATCAATGGGTGCCAACACCCGGCCAATGGGTCCAGCGCAAAAGACAACGGGTACAGCCGGCTGCAGAAGCATCAATCGCAGCAGCAGCCGCAGCAGCAGCTACAGCAGGAACCGGAGGCTCGACCAACCAAGTCGAAAAGTTGCTCGAATATTAAGCAGTTGTGATAGGCTCCTTCGATCGGTCGTCGCTTTCGCATTGATTTGGCAAGCATTTAAAACGCTAGTACCGGCGGAGACGACGTTCCCCCCGGGAACGACGCGTGTCCCCTCTCCTTACTGTCTATCGACTGAGAAAAAAAGTATTATTTATTGTATGCAGTATCGCTGCTAGCTAGTACGCATAAGATTTAGATGTTTTCCCGGGCTGCGGGAGAACGTAGGAAATAAGTTGTATTCCTTCTTGACCATGACGAATAACTTAACTATCGCCTGTGTGCCACTCGAGACACAAAGTAAAAACAAAAGAAGCACGAGATGGTACGATTACATTATAAATTAAAGGCTATGTATAGAGTAGCATATCGCATCTGAAATAAATTAATTTCTTCGTGTTTTTCAACAAGCTTAAGCCGGTTTTTAATGTTTCGTTGATACTTTAAGGGTTTATTGTTTACGTTGTCGGGTGGTTGAGAACCGCGAGAGCGGGTATACACGCCAACCCAAACGGAATGAGCATCCCGTTTTATCGTATGGAATGCTTCGACACCGTGGAAGTAAAATGCAGTTGTTAATCTGGCAATTGGTTTCGATACGTGTCTTTGCTAGAGTAATATATTTCTTGCCACATATTCACCCACGAATTCACACACAGCATTGCACAGTCGCTTCACCACCATGAAACCGTTCTAAACCATGATTAACGCGTTTGTAAATAGTACTTTTATATCAAACACTTACCGAAAAGCTGTATTTGATGCTGTAAATTTGAGTAACGATTGTATGTTCAGTTGAAATGAGTTAGTTTTCCATTAAAAACTGCACAAATATCACGACGAACCCGCACGATTTCAAAACAAATCAACACATGCTCGAAGCTGTCACTGTGACATTTGGGATTTGACGTGGGATTCGTTCAGTCATAGATGTTTCAAATTTGTTCGTCAAAAACCTGTAGCCGTTTTGAGCGGTTGCTTGCCATCTTTTCTATGCATGACTGTTGTTATATGATAGTTTTATTATTCATTTCAATCTTAACTTAACCTGCTTATCTTAAAGCATTTTAGTAATTAATAATGTGTATTATATTCATCTAACAGTCTATGTGTATTACTATCCTTTATAAGCCTTTCTTTCGGAGATTCCAATGGTGTAGCGGTAGCAGTGAATAAAGAAAGAATAAGTAAGCCAAATTTTTTTAGAAATCGTTTTGCATAACTGAATTCACTTTTACTATCACAGACCTTCGGATAAAGGTAACAGTTTCGCTTATCACTTGACACAAGGCTTCACTCAAAATTTACCATCTTCTTTATATTCATCGCCTCATGCTGGTGCAGTGCTCCGACTGTTCCCCCAAACAGCATCAGCCCACTTTTGGGCGGTTCACGTGCGGTTCCCAGTCCTGCTAAAATGTAACCCAATTGCTTGCGGTTGCTCGTGGCGCAGAATGATACACATATATACGTGCCTTTTTGCTGACGAGTCGATATTATCAGCCCGGGAGTCAGCTGAGACGGTGGATGGGTCCCAGTCGACAGCTGATCACGCTAACAACAATTTGTATCCGCGAAGCCAAACGCGTTCGAGCCGAGCGCACGCTTTGTTGCTGAGGCTGAGAAACCCACCCACCTGTCGATCGACACGGTTCGGTACGGTTCAGTGTCGCCACGAACCCTGCACCTAACGGTCGCTATCCTTGCGCAGGGATTGCTCCTTTCTCTGGTGGTGTGTGGTGTTGTGTTCTACCTAACAAGCGGCTCGTGCACCAGTGCAACATGGGAGGATTTTTTGTGTATTTTACCTTAACGTTAACACTGCTGATCGCGATCGTCTCCATACATCGACCATATCATCCCAATGCGCAGGAACGGCCCGCAGATTCTCTGCATATGCCGAGACCCGCCGGTGCAAATGTTACCGAAAGTGAAAGCGGTATGTTTCATGTGTGTCTGTGTGCGCGTGCCCGAGGTGTCCATTAGCATTAGTGGCAATTTGGTGCGTGCGTCTCGGTTTGATCGATGCCGCTGCATTACATTTCGAAACAGAGCGATCAGAGCGTGCGCGAGCGGTAGTAAACGATCATGTTTGGTGTTTGCTTCATTCCAGTCCATCCACCACCGGACGCGACCTTAGCCGAGGATCGCCCTACCCCGGAAGCGGTCGACGAGTCTACCGATGGGGCAGCTTCTCGCCTTCGCCAGAAGCGACTCGTGTCGGCGGGCGAGTATGAGCAGACGGCCCAGTACTGGAACATTGGCGCACAGCTCAAGCTGAAGGAGCAACTGCTGCGGAGCCCAAATCGAAACATCGCCAAAAATGTTATCTTCTTCCTCGGTGACGGCATGTCGATACCGACCCTTGCCGCCAGCCGAATGTATATGGGTCAACAGCAAGGTCACACGGGCGAGGAAAGCCAGCTATCGTTCGAAGAGTTTCCCGACGTGGGGCTCGTCAAGGTAAGCGTTTAACATTTTGTGGGAAAACTCCATTGAGAGGGACTGGATTTTTTGAGCTCAAGAAGAGGGCTCAAAATGCTCAAAACTCGAACGTGACTTGATCTTGATTCTCCGAAATATTACTTCTCTTTCTTTGCTCTGCCAAACAACTAGACGTACTGTGTGGATAAGCAGGTGGCCGATTCGGCTTGTACGGCAACGGCGTACCTGTGCGGTGTGAAGGCCAACTATGCCACGATCGGTGTAACGGCCGCCGTCAACTACGGCAACTGCGCCGCCGGTAACGATCCCCGCAACCACGTGCAGTCGATCATGGCCTGGGCGCAGGCAGCAGGCAAAGCGACCGGCATCGTAACGACAACCCGCGTAACTCACGCCAGCCCTGCCGGTACGTACGCACACACGGCCAACCGCGACTGGGAGAGTGACGCCGACATCGTCCGCTTCGGTGGCGATCCCGCCCAATGTCCGGATATTGCTTCGCAGCTCATCTACGGCGAAACGGGCAAACACTTGCGCGTCATCCTCGGCGGCGGCCGTCGGAAGCTGCTGCCGCGCACCATGAAAGACGAAGAAGGTGTGCGAGGGCAACGGCTGGACGGGGTGAACCTGATCTCCCAGTGGTACTACGGAAAACCGCTCGGTACGGCCCGGTACGTTTCGAACAGGAAGGATCTGATGGCGCTCAACTTCACCGAGGTGGACTACCTGCTGGGGCTGTTCAGTGCGGATCACATGAAGTTCCATCTCGATGCCCGCCCCGAACTCGACCCGACGCTCAGTGATCTTACGTTCGCGGCGATAAAAACGCTGGAGAAATATCCCGAAGGTTACGTACTGTTCGTCGAGGGTGGCAAGATCGATCTGGCGCACCATTTCACCAAGGCACGCAAATCGCTGGACGAAACGGTGCAACTCTCGGAGGCGGTGCAAGTTGCACGTCAGCTGACCAGCCCGGACGATACGCTGCTCGTCGTCACGGCCGACCATTCCCACACGATGACGCTATCGGGGTACGCGACACGTGGCCACGATATCCTGGGCCTGAACAGTCAGATTAGCAACGGTGACCGCAAGCCATACACCACGCTAGCCTACGCGAACGGTCCGGGCGGACCGCTGCCGGGTCCGGATGGCAAGCGACCCAACATCACCGAGGCGATGATAAAGGACCGGGAGTTTCAGTTCCCGAAGGTGGTGCCGATGAAGTTCGAAACGCACGGTGGCGACGATGTGGCACTGTTCGCGTACGGGCCCTGGTCGCACCTGTTTGGCGGAATGTACGAACAGAATGTAATACCACACCTGATAGGGTATGCGGCGTGCATCGGCAACGGTGAGCACGCGTGCTCGACCGCTGGCGGTTTGTAAACAGTGTAAGGTAGTTTTTAATCGCTCGGGTTTTAAAATGTTGTGTTGTTTTCGTGTTTGTAAATAAAATTCCACTCTGTTTTAAGCTAGTTCCTGTGTTGCTACTAATGTTTAGGCTGCAATGTATGATGCAATACGATAACATGCTGTTTAAACATGGGATATAAAATAATTCGATCAATATAAAAGGCTTTGATTTGAGGATTCATTAAAAATGAAAGAAAACGTTCGTTGTCACATTCAGCGCTGATTTTAGTGTAATTATTTTTATTGAAATTGTTTTATTTCAAGCGAATAGCCCATAGTGCATGGGCGAAAGTCTCGCTCGCCACGTACTTTTTCGCCTTTTGCATCTCTTTTCCTCATTTGCCGCCCCAACGGCTACTGTGGGCATTTATTCGGAATTCAAACCATTTGCATCTCGCTCCTTCACGTCGCCTCACTCAAAAACGGTCGCTGACAGCAACCCACCTTGCAGCAACTGTAGAGGCTGGATGATCTGCTCCAATTGTTTGACAGTTTTGACAGCTTGCGTGACAGAAACTACCGGAACCACCACCAAAAAAAAAATAACAAAACACGGCTTGGCCGCCATTGCGTGAAGAAAAAACGTCCAAAATTTCTAGTGCGTGCGTGCAATCGCGTGTTAGCTGTGTGTGTGTGTGTATGTGCACGGTGCCGTGTGCGGTGTGACCCTTTGTGTGTGCACCGCGACAGGAAGCATTACGAGGCAACGAACCGCCTTTTTTGTCAGTCAGAAAACTCCCTATCGATTCCCCTTCGCACACGCAAGGACGGCGGCGATCTCGGGACCCGGAACGCCGACACTCAAAACCGCGTGGTTGTTCTGCTGGTTGTGCTTTGTTGACCGTTGCTTTTGCCGAGCCGTGGAATAGTCAGCGCACGCTGTATATTCGAACGTGGTGCCGGCTCCGTGCGCTAACGACATTGACCGAAAACCCGCGGTGTGAAATTGGACGGCGAGGGAAGAATTGAACGTCGCGAAGGTTCCGCTCGTTACCTTTGCAGCTGCCTGCCGTTTCGCAAGCTTTCATCGTCCGCCGAGAGAGGTTAGGAAGCGTACGCGTAGAACTCCGGAGCGCCGTGGGCCGTGCATCTTTCATCGTAAACTGAAGCCGAACCAGCAGCAATGGATACCGTCAAGATAAGCGAACTGCTACGAGCCACCATCGACCCGGCACAACGGTTGCAGGCCGAAGAGCAGCTCAATCAGGTGATAATGCAAAGCAATTCCTCCAATTCGTCCGGATTCCAGCGCTTTCTACGCTTCTCGGTGCCCCGAAAAATCCAACTCACCGATAAATCAGCTGCCATGTGCTCCGGCGGCTGGTTCATGCGTGTGCATTCATTTTCGTACGGTCATGCTGTCCCACTTCACCGCGCGCGGACACCACATACCCGGCGATTCGCGTGTCTGGGGTTTTCGCTCTCGCTCACTCCTACCGTCGTCGGCGCAAATCGCAATCTAATGTTTCCGTTCTGCGTGGCTTCCGGTGGTACCGCCGTAAGCCGGCAAAAATCGCCCCGAACCACACTCGGCGCGGCACACGGAGGATTTTGGTGTGTGCCGCGTTTTAAAAATAGCCATCCCTTAACAGATAGTGATGCGTTTTTTCACCATTTCCACCGAGGTGAGATGCGATTAGACCCGCCGCCGCGCGTGGAGAGAGAGAGTGAGTGAGACGGACGCTTGCGTGGCAGCTGTGTGAGAGCGAGATGTATACCACACGCGAACCCATCTGAGCGCTTGCTTCGATTTCGTTGCACAAATTTGATGGATTAGGACGGTTGCAAGGATGTTTGGAATAATTCACAAACCCTTCTTAGGAAAACACTAAGTTCTGGATGGAAAAAAAAATCAGTAAAATTCCCATTTATTTGGATGTCCACCAAAATGAACCAGAAAAACAGGGGGAATGGCTCCGTCAGTCATTCCGTCTTTCCCATTCAACGAAGAATAGCAACGTTTACCCTTGAAAATCAAACAAGGCATAACCTCCTCCTCCTGCAAGTCGACCCTTGGCTGTTGATTGGTAGAGGAACGTTGGGGAACGTTGGGGAGGAGCGCTCAGCTGACTCAACGGTCTTGGGAGGGGTGCATTTATTAAACCACACTCTCTGTATAATCCCCTTGCGGTTCCAACCAGCGACAGAACTCCGTCCCGCATCCAGAAACGAACCAATTCATTGACCAAACACTTGAAACGTTCGTGCCTTGGATGTTGCCATTACAACGGGCCACCCATCTTTCCTGCAAAGCAGACATTGTAGAGACGAGGAGGAGAAGTAGGCGCTTTTGCGAGTCACTTTTATTTGGCTTATGTGTCGTACGATTGGATACGCTGCTACGCCGGCCACAATAGCCGCGTGCAGATCGAATTAGCTAATTAGAGACTCCGGGTGTGTGAGAAACCGTTTGGTATTGAAATGTAGACGACCATTAGAATGTTGATCAGCGCCTTCTGGAATGCGATAATTCATTTGTTTTATTTAGAAATCATTCGGATGCGAGGCTACTGAGTTCGATTTTGCCATATAAAAGGAAAAAAAATATCGAAACTCTATACTACCTGTGTGCGTTTTACTCCCCGAAAATGGATCGAAACCATCACCTGGCCGTTTTATTCGTTTCTCGTGTGTCTCGCTTGTTGCCAGGGGAAGGTGGGTTGTTACTATGATAGCGATCTATGTGGTATAAACACCTCCCGAAAATAAACTCACCACCAGTTGAGGTGAGCCATGATTGAGCTCGTGTTTTATTCGTATGAAATGTGACTGTAAAAAGCTGGGACTGTTATTTACTGCTTGGATAAATCGTAAACCGTGGCATTTTCCGTCTCTAAAAGACACGCGTACGGAAATGAAACGAAGGTGAAAAAGTATGCATCGCACCTTGAGGACCATGGAACCATTCTCGGGAACTTGTTCGACTCGATTGATTTGAAAATTTTAATCACGTTGTTATTAGCATGTTGACTCATCTTTTAATACTTATCCTCTCGCGCTCTCTCTCTTTTGTTCTCACACACACAAACGCAGGTACACAAGATTATCGGCTTCCTACCGACGCTGATGCAAGTGATCATGCAAAACGAGCTAGAGATACCGGTCCGTTTGGCGGGCGCGATCTACATGAAGAACCTGATCAACAGCAGCTGGCAGGAGCGGGAGGCGGAGGGTGGCAATCCGATTCCGTTCTCAATCCACGAGCAGGACCGGGCGATGATACGGGACACGATCGTCGAGGCGATCGTGCACGTGCCGGCGGACGTGATCAAGGTGCAGCTGTGCTTCTGCCTCAGCCACATCATCAAGAACGATTTCCCGGGCCGGTGGACGCAGGTCGTGGACAAGGTGAGCCTGTGTCTGCAGAACAGCGACCCGAACGCGTGGCACGGTGCGCTGCTGTGCATGTACCAGCTGGTGAAGCACTACGAGTACAAGAAGTCGGCCGAGCGGGGCCCACTGACGGAGGCGATGAATCTGCTGCTGCCGCAAATCTACACGATCATGATGAACGTTATCAACGAACCGTCCGAGCAGAGCGTGCTGCTGCAGAAGCAGATACTGAAGATCTTCTACGCGCTCACGCAGTACTCGCTGCCGCTGGAGGTGATCACGAAGGAGGTGTTCTCGAGCTGGATGGAAATCTGCCGACAGATCCTGGAGGCGCCCGTCCCGGACTCGTCGCACATCGAGGAGGAGGAGCGCCCGCAGCTGCCGTGGTGGAAGACGAAGAAGTGGGCGTCGCACATCATCCTGCGCATGTTCGAGCGGTACGGCAGCCCGGGCAACGAGATCTCGAAGGAGTACAAGGTGTTTGCCGACTGGTTCCTGCACACGTTCACGAGCGGCTTCCTGATGGTGCTGCTGAAGATCCTGGACCAGTACCGGAACAAGGTGTACGTGTCGCCGCGCGTCATGACGAACACGCTCGACTACATCAAGACGGCCGTATCGCACGCGTACTCGTGGAAGATGCTGAAGCCGCACATAATCGAGATCATCCGGGATGTGATCTTCCCGCTGATGTCGTACACGGACGCGGACGAGGAGCTGTGGGAGAGCGACCCGATCGAGTACATCCGCAAGAAGTTCGACGTGTTCGATGACTTTGTGTCGCCGGTACAGTCGGCCGAGACGCTGCTGCACAATTGCTGCAAGACACGCAAGGGCATCCTGACGCAGGTGATGCAGATCATCATGCAGATCATCAACACGCCCGGTTTGGACCACAAGAAGAAGGACGGTGCGCTGCATATGGTCGGTTCGCTGGCCGAGGTGCTTCTGCGCAAGAAGTTCTTCAAGGAGCAGGTGGAGCAACTGCTTATGCAGTACGTGTTTCCGGAGTTTGCCAGCCCGCACGGCCATCTACGGGCCCGGGCCTGCTGGGTGATGCACTACTTCAGCGACATCAAGCTGAAGAACCCGCAGGTGCTGGAGCAGGTGATGCGCTTCCTGGCGAGCGCACTGCTCACGGACAAGGAGCTGCCGGTGAAGGTGGAAGCGGCCATGTCGATGCAGATGTTCTTGATCGCGCAGGACGATGCCGCACCGTACCTGGAGGCGCAGATCAAGGACATCACGATGGAGCTGCTGCGCATCATCCGCGAGACGGAGAACGAGGAGCTGACGACGGTGCTGCAGAAGATCGTGTGCACCTACTCGGACCAGCTGCCTCCGATCGCGGTCGACATCTGTCAGCATCTGGCGACGACCTTCAGCCAGGTGCTGGAGACGGACGACAACGGGGATGAGAAGGCGATCACGGCGATGGGGCTGCTCAGCACGATGGAAACGCTGCTGGCGGTGATGGAGGACCATCCGCAGGTGCTGATCGCGCTGCACCCGATCGTGCTGCAGGTGATCGGCCACGTGCTGCAGCAGAACGTTTTCGAGTTCTACGAGGAAGCGTTCGGTTTGGTGTGCGATCTGACGTCGAAGAGCATCTCACCGGACATGTGGAAACTGCTGGAGATCATTTACGAGGTACGTTGGGACGGGTTGTTGGGAAACAAACACACCTCCCGCCTGACCGAGATGGTTTCGTTTTTTTAGCTTTTCCAGAAAAACGGTGCCGAATACTTCGTGGACATGATGCCGGCCCTGCACAACTACATCACGGTCGATACGCCCGCGTTCCTGTCGAATCGCAATCACGTGATCGCGATGTACAATATGTGCAAGTCGGTAAGAACAGCTGCCGGGAATTTCGTGGATTGAATATTGTAAACATGCGCTTAACGTGCCGTGCGTCCCTTCGTTGCAGATCCTAACCAGCAGCGCCTCGGAAGAGTCGGAATGCAGTGCGGCCAAATTGCTGGAGGTGATAATTCTACAGTGCAAGGGACACATCGACGAGTTTATCCCGAGCTTCGTCGAGCTGGCGCTGATGCGTCTCACGAGGGAGGTGAAAACGTCGGAGCTGCGAACGATGTGCTTACAGGTTGGTTAAATATTTATCAGAGGAATATTTTTTTACTATGAATGGAATACCCAAGCGCTTGATAGCTCAAATTGCAAATGTGCTGTTTGCATGTCATCGCCTGCTGTGATAAAAAATGTGTTCACCAATGAACGTTGTTTGAATGAATGTTTTCGTGAATAATGAATAATGAATATTTTCGTCCCATTTCAGGTGGTTATTGCAGCGATCTACTACAATCCAACACTGTTATTAGACATATTAGAGAAAATTCCGATCCCAGTCCCCGACTCATCCATCACAGCGCATTTCATCCGGCAATGGCTTCACGATTACGATTGTTTCCTTGGGTAAGATTGTCGTACCGTGTGTGTGTGTGTGTGTGTGTGTGTG
>JXXB01023201.1:0-14299 GCA_000956275.1 Anopheles koliensis | reverse complement strand
CTTTTTTATCCTTACAACTAGAGTTCATTCATTATAATTCATTTGCATAATTCATCCTAGCTTAATTATTTATTGTAGTTCATCCTTGCATAATTCATCCTAACTTAATTTTCGCTAGTTCATTCTACTTAAACTTAATTTCCCTAAATTCCGACACAAACTTGTCCCAAACGCTCAGCTCGATAGAAAACTAATGGCAATGTTTTTTTTTATTTCTTTTGTTTTCCCTTTCGTGCAGCTCCACTAGCGCTGCCATCATTGCAGCAGCTCCGGCCGAACCATGTCCACACTCTCGCTGCGGATCAGCCTCGAGGGAGGCCGGGTGACGAAGACGATCCAGTTCGATCCGAGCACAACCGTGTTCGATGCGTGCCGCATCATCAAGGACAAGTTCGCGGAGGCGGTCCAGGGGCAGGCGCAGGAGTTCGGGCTGTTCCTCGCGGACGATGACACCCGGCAGGGCGTGTGGCTGGAGCCGGCCCGGAACCTCGGCTACTACATGCTGCACAACCACGACGTGCTGGAGTACCGGCAGAAGCACCGGACGCTGCGCGTCCGCATGCTGGACGGTGCGGTCAAGACGATCCTGGTCGACGACTCGCAGCCGGTTTCGCAGCTGATGGTCGTGATCTGCACGAAGATCGGCATCACCAACCACGAGGAGTACGGGCTGGTGCGCGAGGAGCCGGAACCGCAGAACGAAAACCAGCCGGACAATCGGTCGAACACGGGCACGCTGACGTTGCGCCGGAAGGCGCAGGAGAAGGAGCGCGACACGAAGATGGAGAGCCTGCGGAAGAAGCTGCGCACGGACGACGAGATCAACTGGGTGGACGTGGGGAAAACGTTGCGCGAGCAGGGCATCGACGAGCAGGAGACGGTCCTGTTGCGGCGCAAGTTTTTCTACTCGGACCAGAACATCGACTCGCGCGATCCGGTGCAGCTGAATCTGCTGTACGTGCAGGCGCGGGACGCGATCCTGGATGGGACGCATCCGGTCACGCAGGACAAGGCGTGCGAGTTCGCCGGCATCCAGGTGCAGATCCAGTTCGGCGATCACAACGAGGCGAAGCATAGGCCAGGATTTTTGGAGTACGTATATTGAAGGCCCCACTTCCCCACTACGATTGGTTCTAATCCGAATGCTAATTGTGTGTGTGTTTTTTTTTTACAGTTTGCGCGAATTCCTGCCCGCGTCGTACGTCCGGACGAAGAACATCGAGCGGAAGGTGTTCGCCGAGCACCGGAAGCACCTGGGGCAGTCCGACCTGGAGGCGAAGTACGTGTACACGAAAACCGCCCGCGAGCTGCCCACGTACGGTGTGACGTTTTTCCTCGTGAAGGAAAAGATGACCGGCAAGAACAAGCTCGTGCCGCGGCTGCTGGGCGTGACGAAGGATTCGGTGCTGCGGCTGGACGAAACGACGAAGGAGATCCTGAAGTCGTGGCCGCTCACGACCGTCCGGCGGTGGGGCGCCTCGCCCAACACGTTCACGCTCGACTTCGGCGACTACGCCGACCAGTACTACTCGGTGCAGACGACGGAAGCGGAACAGATCGTGCAGCTGATTGCCGGCTACATCGACATCATCCTGAAGAAAAAGCAAGCGAAGGACCATTTCGGCATCGAGGGCGACGAGGGGTCGACCATGGTGGAGGAAAGCGTCGCACCATCCAAGTAAGACTGCTGGGAATGCACATCGAGCACATGGAACAGCCATCCCGAACGATAGAGAGACGGCCGCTATCGGGACGATTTTAGCAGACGATAAATTTTTAGCACCATCATCGAGCCACGGACAAGCGGTCACGATGGCGAAAAGATGAGTCAAAGAGGCTTTAAGAGAAAGATTTAGCCTTTCTTTATGATGGTTATTCTAATGCTACGATGTCCGCAAACATCCTTTAGTAGAGGCACGTGCATATTGAGGAAATGTGTACCCTTTTCCTTCACAGAGCCACCTTCCTGCAGCACGAGGAGACGAACAAATCGGGAAAGGTGGAAACGCACTCCATCGCCAAACCGGCCATCATGCGCGGTACGGACGGTAAGCATCACAAGCCTATCCCCGTGGTGGGAAACTAGAAGAAACTGTCCTTTTTTTTCTCTCAATCCGTTTATTGTGTTGTTGTGTTGTATTACCTCGTTAGCTTCACTTTCTCGTTTATCATGTCATGTTTTTTTGAATTATTTTTTAATTTTTTTTTCATTTCTTTCTTTCCCGTTCTACTTTCGTTCCCCGTTCCGTTCCGTTCCGCGCTCGCATTTTGCCCGTATGTGTTGGTATTGATTTGGCTTGATTGCCACAACTTCTCGGCATCGTTCGAAGGCGAGCGGCCGTACGGTACGGGCGAGATGCAATCGATACAGTACGGTGCGATCGTCGGTCAGGTCAACCTGGCACACCAGCCACCGATGGTGAGAGCGGTGCGAAAAGCGCTACACCCTTTTTACTGCATTTACTCTGCTCCGTTAACGTACTAACTTTGTCTCTGTGTGTGTGTTTTGTGTAAACACGTTTGTCCCCTGGCCTGAGGGTATCACGAAGCTTTACCACCAACTTCCGTTTCATCTCGTTTCATGCTGCGTTTGAACCATTGTGGTCGTTGTCTACTAAAAAAAATAAAAAAACAAAACCAAACCATAACCCCACGCCATAACACCACGCGTACGCAAACTTCCAGACGTAGGTGAATTACAACTTTTTGGCCTCAGTTTTAAATAACTCTCACACGCACACGAACACGACCTCACACTCATTTTCCCCCGAGATCAATCGAGGACTAACAAACACGCGCACTCATACATCGCATTATTTACACTAACCTTTGCTGCCGAAATGAAATAAAAATAAAAAGCATACTAATGGTCTATTCTTCTCGCCAGTTGCAACAAACGCGCATCAGTTCGGTGCTGTCCGAGCCGCAGCGCGCCCTGCTCGGCTACATATCCGCCGGCCAGGATGCGCTCAACCGTGCCGAGAAGGAGCTGGAAACGAAGGTGCAGCTGCCACCGCTCGGCACCGATCCGGGTTCGCTCCAGTGGCGGGAGGAAACGCTCGACACGTCGAAGCAAACCGTCACGACGCACCTGGCGACGATGAACGCGGCGACGGCACAGGTCGTGACCGCGTCGCAACCGGACGAGATCGATCACGAAGCGGTCGGGGCGGCCGTATCGCAGATCACGCAGAGCATCCCGGAGGTGACGAAGGAGGTGCGGCTGATAGCGGCCCTCATGGATGACGACTGCACCGGCGACAAGCTGCTCGAGGCGACGCGCAAGCTGTGCAACGCGTTCAGCGATCTGCTGCGTTCGGCCGAACCGGAGAGCAAGGAACCGCGGCAGAATCTGCTGAACGCGGCGACGTGGGTGAAGCGAGCGGCCAGGTGCTGAGCACGATCGGGGAGGAGAGCATCGAGAGCCGCGAGCTGCACGACATGCTGCTCGGGCTGGCGAAGGCGGTCGCGAACACGACGGCGGCGTTGGTGCTGAAGGCGAAATCGATCGCGGCCGTGACGGAGGATGAGACGACACGCAACCGGGGTAAGTGGAGCATGGATTGTGCCAGCTGCCAGCTCTCCTAACGTCCCTCTCTCTTTCGCTCTATTTTTAGTTATCGGTGCCGCTAGTCAGTGTGCGTTGGCGACGAGCCAGCTGGTGGCATGCGCTCGCGTTGTTGCTCCCACCATCCAGAGCCCGGCCTGCCGGGAGCAGCTCGAAGCAGCGGCCCGGGAAGTGGCCAAAGCGGTCGCGCATCTCGCGGAGGTGTGCAACGAAGCGACCGACAACCAGCAGCTGCGTGGCGATCTGACGGCCGCGGCGAAGGACGTTTCCAAGTCGCTTACCGACCTCCTCGAGCACATCAAGCTGAGCGCGCGCGAGAAGGCACGCCGCGTGGAGAACGAAAACCCCGTCGATAGCGTGCTCGTCGCGACGGACATTCTCGTCTCGTCGACCGACCCGCAGGAGATGATACACCAGGCGCAACAGCTGGGCAAAGCGACCGCCCAGCTCATCCAGAGCATCAAGGGTGAGGCGGAGAGCCAGCACGATTCGAGCCTGCAGCGGAAGCTGCTGGAAGCGGCCAAGCAGCTGGCGGACGCCACGGCACGCATGGTCGAGGCGGCCCGGCTCTGTGCCGGCAATCCGTACGACTCGGCGCACCAGGAAACGCTGCGTGCGGCGGCGGAGGAACTGCGCGTCATCACGACGTCGACGGCGAACACGCCCGCCATCAAGCGGCAGCTGATTGGGCGGTTGGAGCAGTGCGCGAAGCAGGCGGCTTCGTCCGCAACCCAATGCATAACGGCCGCCCAGAACGCGCTCGTGCACAGTAACGACGTGCAGACGAAGGAGCTTCTGCTGCAGGACTGCCAGGCGGTGGCGGATCAAATCCCGCGGCTCGTGGCTGGGGTCAAGAGCACGCTCGCCCGGCCGGACGATCCGAACGCCCAGCTCGGGTTGATCGATGCGGCGGAGATGTTCCTCGAGCCGGGTGCGCAGATGGCCGGATCGGCACGCGAGCTGCAACCGACGGTGGTGGATCAGGCCGCCGCCCAGCAGCTGGGCCGTTGTTCCGTCAGCCTAACGCACGCGATACACGACCTCCGGCAGGCGGCCCATCGGGCACGCGAAGCGTGCGGTGGCAACGAGCTAGATGCGGCCCTGGAAGCGGTCCGCAACATGCGCAACGTGCTGAACGATACGCGCCGGGCGGCGCAGGAGGGAAGCCTGCGGCCGCTGCCGGGCGAAACGGCCGACAGTTGCTTCAAGCAGCTGGCGGCGGCCAGCAACGCGGTCGATGTTTCGATGCACCAGCTGCTGGGTGCGGCCCAGCAGGGCAATCGGCAGTATGCGGGGGTCGCGGGACGTGACACGGCGCTCGCCCTCGGCGATTACACGAAGAGCGTGCGGGGGGTGCTGGTGACGACGAAGAACCCGGCCGTGGTGGACTGCGCGGACGAGGTGATCGTGGAGGCGCTGCGCGTGATCGAGGAGGCGCAGCGTACGCTGCAGAACCTCGACCACCAGGAGGCGCTGCTGGTCGCGATCAAGCGCACGAAGCATTCGCTCGGTCGCACGATCGACTGTCTGCCGGGCGTGAAGGACATCAGCGAGGCGTACGAGACGATGGGCGAACTGCGCACGATTCTCGACACGGGCGAGTACCCGCCGTCGGACCGGGCGTACGGTCAGCTGCAGAACGAGCTGAAGGTGGCCGCGGATCAGCTGAACGTGGCGGGTGGGCAGGTGGCCCAGGCGTACGACAGCACGATCAAGCTGGCCGGCACGAGCCAAGAGTTTTGCCACGCGTACAAGGAGCTGCTCACGGTGACGCTCGAGATGGCGGGCCAGACGGTGGAGGATCGCGCCCGGGAGGAGATTGTCACCTCGCTGCGGGGCGTCTCGAACCAATCGACCAGCTTGCTCGGTACGGCCCGGTACGTGGCCGGCGATCCGGATCGTCCAAACGCGAAGGGCGAACTGTCGTCGGCGGCGCGGCTCGTCACGGAGAGCATTAACCGGCTGGTGGACGTGTGCACGCAGGCCGCCCCGGGCCAGAAGGAGTGTGACGGTGCGATCCGGAGCATCGAGTCGCTACGTCCGCTGCTGGAATCGCCGCAGGAATCGCTCACGGACCAGGGTTACTTCGACTGTCTCGATACGGTGCTGGAGAAGTCGCGCACGCTCGGCGAGGGCATGACGGGGATCGCGAACAACGCGAAAAACTCGAAGCACGTCGAGTTTGGGCACTCGGTGAACTCGGTGTCGGAATCGATCCGTGGGCTGATCGAGTCGGCCGCCCAGGCTGCCTATCTCGTGGGTGTGTCGAACCCAACGAGCGTCGGCGGACGGCCGGGAATCGTCGATCAGGCGCAGTACGCGCGTGCCTCCCAAGCGATCCGCCAGAGCTGTGACGTGCTGCGTGGCCAGGCGTCGTCCCAGCCGCAGGTGCTTTCCGCGGCAACCGTCATCGCCAAGCACACGTCCGCGCTGTGCAACGCGTGCCGCAATGCCAGCTCCACCACCACCAACCCCGTCGCCAAGCGGCACTTTGTGCAGGCGGCCAAGGAGGTGGCCAACTCGACGGCGGCACTGGTGCGCGAAATCAAAGCGCTCGATCAGGACTATAGTGCGAGCTCGCGGCAACGGTGTGCGGCCGCGACCGAGCCCCTGCTCGAAGCCGTCTCGTCGCTCTGCCACTTCGCGTCCTCGCCCGAGTTCGTGTCCATCCCGGCGCGTATCTCGACCGAGGGTCGTAAGGCGCAGGAACCGATACTGGCCGCGGGCAGGGGGATACTGGACGGTGCGGTCGATATGGTGCGCACGGCCAAGGTGCTCGCCGTCACGCCGACCGATCCGCCCGTGTGGCAACAGCTCGCCACCCACAGCCGCAACGTTTCGGAGAGCATCAAGCAGCTGGCGTCGAGCATCCGGGAGAAAGCCCCGGGCCAGATGCAGTGCGACCAGGTGCTGGAGGTGCTGAAGGATTGTGCACGCGAGCTGAACTCGGCCGCACTTGCCGTCGGCGTGGATGGACTGCCGCAGCGCAAGGATAGCAATCTGCAGGGTTTCACCAACCAGTCGCTGAATGCCGCGTCCGAGCTGATCGATCGGTTGGAGCCGGTGAAATCGTCGGCGAAAAAGAACGCGGAAAGCTTGGGCCACGCGGTCAACCAGCTCGCGAAGCACATCGTGCCGCTGACGAACGGGGTGATCGGGGCGTGCTCGCAGCTGGTCCACTCCGGCCAGCAGACGGTGCTGATCAATCAGGTCAAGTCGGTGGTGGAGTGTTGCGCCCAGCTCGTCCAGACGGCCAAACAGGCGGGCGGCAATCCACGCGCCGCCCACTTCCATCCCGAGCTGGACGAAGCGGTCGAGGCGACGCGCGAAGCGATCCAGGAGCTTAACGCGACCGTCGAGCGGCTTTCGACCGAGAATGGCGTCGTGACGGGGCTGATGGAGCAGATCTCGCGCTCGATGTCGCGCATCTCGGACAAGCGGCAATCGTTCCTGGGCAGTGCCTCCCTCAACGACACCTACGTCGACTACCAGACGCGCATGGTGCAGAGCGCGAAGGAGATCGCACGCTACGCGAACGAGATCAACGCGAAGGCCGCGATCGATCCGTCCAAGCTGGCGCAGCTGTGCGTCGAGATGACGCATCACTACACGCAGCTGGCGCAGGACGCGATCGGTGCGTCGGCCCTCACCACCACGCCGGATGTGGCGAGCCGCATCCGCAACACCGTCCAGGATCTGGGCCGCTCGGTGAACGTGCTGATCCAGTCGACGACCGGCATCCGGAAGGACGATAGCAGCGGGCTGGTGGAGATATCGCGCGGTGCCCGGGACGTCTCGGAAAAGGTGGCCCAGGTGCTGGCGGCTCTCCAGGCCGGCTCGCGCGGTACCCAGGCGTGCATCAACGCGTCCAGCACGGTTTCGGCCATCATCACCGATCTCGACACGACGATCATGTTCGCGACCGCCGGCACGCTCGAGTCGACCGACGAGGACGGCAAGTTCTCCGACCACCGGGAGCACATCCTCAAGACGGCCAAAGCGCTGGTGGAGGACACGAAGATCCTGGTGGCCGGTGCCGCCGGCACCCAGGACCAACTGGCCGCCGCCGCACAGAATGCAGTCACGACTATTTGTAAGTCCGGCGTCCGGTTCCCCATTCCCATTCCCGTTCCGGTTCCGTTCACTAATCGGGTTTTTCTCCTCACAAACAGTGCAATTGGCCGACGCAGTCAAGCATGGGGCCGCCTCGCTCGGTTCCGGTCAGCCCGACTCGCAAGTGATGGTGATTAACGCGGTCAAAGACGTCGCCGCTGCACTCGGTGAGCTTATAAACGCTACTAAACTCGCCTCCGGCAAGCCCATTAACGATCCAGCTATGAATGATTTGAAAGATAGCGCTAAGGTATGTTCGTTTTCGTTTCCGTTTCCGTTTTTTAGTTTGTTTTTTAGTTTGAACCCCCCGTTTTCGCCATACTTTTGTTTTTCATTGCCTCCCCCGCTTTTGGCGTCCACCCATCCTCCGTTCCCCATTCCACTTTTCCCCTCACCTTTCGCCAAATGTTTGCGCGCACCCACACGTGTCTGCACGATGTGTGTTAGTTATTTTTTTTTTTTTTTGGTTTCGTTTGTTTAATGCGCCCACGCACGTCTGTTGCATTAGCGATGCTTTAACGTTTAAACTTCGATTTTTGAGCCTACTTGCTTCGGAAGTCGACTCGGAAGCAGCTTCGTTGGTATAAAGTCTCCAACCTGCTTGCTTCTGGGTCTTTCTGTACATACCATTCTACGCACAATTCTTACTAAGTTCGGCTAAGCTCAAGCTCAAATGTGGCTTCTTCGTTTCTAAACACAACTTAACATCCAACCCAACTAATGAATACTGCACAGATTAAACGCTCTAATCCCACTGTATGTAGAACTTTGCCGCAAACACTCACACACACACGTACAGAAACGCCTTAATAACAGCAACAAATACCCTCCTTCATAATACTTCCATCCTGATCATACAAGACAGCGCAGGCGAGATCTTCCAGCTGAAGCTGTCATTCTAAGCCATCGTACATTGGAGAATACAGCTTCACAAGAAAGTTTCGCCCGCCGCCGTCCCGTGCCAATTTAAACGCTCATTCCAACAAATCTGTTCAATCAGGAGCAGCTCACAGCCGCGTACGAATTAGCATAATCGAGATGAATCTACTTTACAACAGTTTACAATTTAAGGTACCTCAGTACTTTGCGATCACATTCACCCTACGCATCGACGATCAGGGGAAGTTACGGGAGGAGGCACACGAATCTGAATATGCTTCGTCGAATGAAAGAGGATGGTTGAGAGGAACGATGTTTTTTTCCTATTTCTTTTTGTTGCTGATGGTGCATGCTAGCACGACGCCCGTTTTCGAATCTTTCACCTCCTATCTTTGCGGGGTAGAGCACTCTCTGTACTTCTTCTTCTCGTCCGTCGGTCCAAATCCCGCGCGTTCCAATCTCCTCTATCTCCTTTCTGTATGCTTGATGGAAAGAATGATCGAATGTTGTGTGGTAGTAGCACGCCCGTCTTCGCTGTTTAATCGTACCAAACTGCCCTCGAAACTGACCGTCGGGAATGTAGTTGGCTCGCCTCGTGTCCTGCATGATAGCTGGGAGTATATGCGTTCTTGTCTCGTCTTTTCGTGCTGTATCTCTCTCTCTCTTTCTCTATCCGTGTTTTAGGTCCATCTTTATTTATGGGTCGGTTCCAACCACTCACGGAAGGCTATGCGTATGCGTTGATCTAACACCTTCTCACTGGAATCGTACACTGTTCGTACCTAACCGCATCCCCGTAGCGTACTTGCTCGTGTGTACTCTGTACAAGCTGTCCTCGTAGCGCGCGTCCAACGAACGACTAGAACGGCGTGGGTGTAGTAGTGTTGTTTGCGGCTGAATCCGTGCTGAAATCCAAATCCGGTTGGTTCGGTTGTAACATAAATATCCTACCCCAGCTTTACTCTTCAGTACCTCCGTCTGGAATGGGAGCTATTCCGACAGCGTTACTTGTTCTAACTGCGGGGTTTACGGTTGTGGATGCGTATTCTATTCGAACGAGGTGTGTTCCCATCGCCCTCCCGCAAGAATCTTTCCCACCACTCCTAACCTCCAAAACCCGGCTCCTATCCGCGATCGCGCGAGTGCGTTCCCCTTTTCTATGTTTGTTCCTTCATCCGTTCCATTTTCCACAGATGATACGCGAACTGTGCCTGACCGAGACGAGCACTTCCGTCCTGGCCGGATATCGTCCGCAAGCACACACCAACACTACCACCACCACCACCACCACCCCAACACTACCACCACCACCATCACTACCGCTCTTCGGCCTAGCTAATACCGCACCGCGCTTCCAGTTTTTTGTCGCTGTCGTTCGTTGTCTTCATCGTCGTTACTTAGCAACTAAGCTAGTTAGTGCATCCCGTAGCGTGTAATGTCGTCACTGAGCAACCCCCTTTTGGGAGGAATTGCACGTCTCGTGTCTCGCTTTTTGTGTCCTGCGATGATCTCCACCATTCCCCAACTTCCCACCTTTTTTTGCTGCGCTATCGCCCTATTTTCTTTCGACCAAAACCTCATCGCCTACTACATGCCAGCAGCGACTATTCGACGTTCGTGTTTTTCTTTCTTTTCAAAACCCATTTTCGGACCGCCCAATCGCACTCAAAAACCGCTTCCCCGGCACAAAGCACAGATCGTAGAAAGTAGTGCTACTATTGGCGCCACTAGCGCCGCCTGCTGGTGGCTATCCGATCAGGAAGAGGAACTGCTACGCCTACTGTCCGCCGTGCCGACACTGTTCGATGGAACGTTTTGAAATGGAGCAGACTTTCCGCGTAGTGCGCGTACTAGTACACCGAAGTGCCATACGTATTTCTTCCCAGCGCCTGTCGAAAAAGCACCCGATTCGCTATGCATTTACGATAGTTGTAGTTCCTTAAGTTGTAGTCCACATTTGATAAGTTGCGATGTCAGTACTTCATGCTTGTGTCCCGATCTATGTCGTCCCGGAAATAAATGTAATGTTGTCGTGTTATCCCCGCATTTCGTCCCCGTACACTTCTCTCCTCTTACCGAGTGTGCTCCTTGCTTTCCGCGTCAACTCTCTTCCATTCTCCCCGGGCTGTTGTTGGCGTCGCTTGACGTTTCCCCCTGCGTGAGTGTGTCCCGTGTCGTATCCAAATCTTCCGGGTCTCTTACAAACAAAGCACACGGTCTCTCCTCCTGCCGGCAAAATGGGTAATGATGAAGCGTGAAGTGAGAACAGAGAAAAAAAAACTGAAACTGTAGGTAAAAGTACATTCATTTCATTCCTGATTATGGCTGCCTGGGTCCTGAAGAAGAACCGATACACTAACTGCTTTCGAGAGCGATGGACTATTTTGAGTAGTTCCTTAATTGGATGTCCAGCGATTGGATTGAAAGTCGAACTAGTTAAAACCATAGCATCACAATCACCAAGCATTTTTTTTCTTTCTTCTTCCAATAGTCTATTAAGTATCATCAGTATCAAAATATCCCACACTCTCGCTGCTTGTTTGAAACATAAAAAAAACATCATCTAACCTTTGTAGTGTTTGCTTCCTTTCTAACATCCCCATACGGTTCCCACCCCGGTTTGACGGAGTGAACAACGCCACGAGCACGAATTAATGACACTATCTTTTGGTTTTGTTTTCCCCAAACCAACCCCCAGGTCATGGTGATGAATGTCACCTCGCTGCTTAAGACGGTGAAAGCCGTCGAGGACGAACACACGCGCGGCACACGCGCCATGGAGGCAACGGTGGACGCCATCTCGCAGGAGCTCCGCTCGATGCAGTTCGCACCGGAAATGATGCGCTCGAGCATGCAGCAGCTGTCACGTCCGGAGGATTTGATCAGCGTGACGAAGCACGTGACGGCGGCGACGGCGAAGGCGGTCGCAGCCGGGACGTCCAACCTCCAGGCGGACATAGCGGCCGCGGCCAACCTCGGCCGGAAGACGATCTCGGACATGCTGAGCGTTTGTAAGTCCGTCGCGTGGTCTTGCGCGGAAACGCCCGAACTGCGGCAGCGTACGCTCGATGCTGGGTCGGCGGTGGCCGTCGCCTATCGCGACCTGCTCGAGGGTATACTGAACCACTGCACGGCGGACGAACGGATGCAGCTATCGCGGCGCGTCGCGATGTGCGTGACGGATCTGGTGGGCATGGCCCAGCTGCTGAAGGGTTCGGATTGGGTCGATCCGGACGATCCGACGGTGATCGCGGAGAACGAGCTGCTCGGGGCAGCCGCTTCGATCGAGGCGGCCGCCAAGAAGCTGGCCAACTTGCGCCCGCGCCGACAGGAGGTGAAGGTAAGCAAGCTGTGCCCGGTTACGCCAACTAACGCCACGCCACTTTTGCGAATCGAATTTTGCTCGTGAAACAAGCGGGACCTCCGAAGAGCCGCCTCCTTACTAACCTAACCTACCCTCGTAGCTCGTTTTTAACCCCGGTGTTCAGTGATGGGACAGTTTCGGTGAGATATGTTTGATATTCTTGGTTGTTAAGTTTTCGATTATCACCCAGGAATCAAACATATTATTATCGTGACTGTCGTCGGTCGTCGAAAATCGGAAACACACGCAACAAAACGCCTCCTATAATCGTACGGAGCAAAGATAAGATGAAAATGAAGTGCAGTGTATGCGCACCTTAAAATATTATGTCGGTGAAACTATTCGTGACAGTAGTTGTTTCGTTATGTCCCTGATTTTGTCTTCGTAGATCATGTTTTGCCTTTTTGTTTTGTTGCCGTTCTTAGTTCCGTTTTTCGTTTCTTATAGTTTGATTGAGTAACTTTTTGTTGTATAATTTAGTTTTTGTTTTTCGATTCAAATACATTTTTGTCTACTTTTTTCTGGTTCTTTTGTTGATTGGTAATAATGACATAAATATAAAATGATTACTTACACCTTTTACCTTTAGAAAATTATTTGAAAAAATGTTTTGCCTATTTATTAATTTACTTTTTATCTTTTTCCCCTCTCCAGGAAGCGGATGAGAATCTAAACTTTGACGAAATGATCCTGGAGGCGGCAAAGAGCATCATGGCCGCATCGTCGTCGCTGGTGCGCGCTGCCAACGCTGCCCAGCGTGAGCTGATCGATCAGGGTAAGGTGGCCAAGCGGCCTCTTACCTCCTCGGACGATGGCCAATGGTCGGAGGGATTGATTTCGGCCGCCCGGTTGGTAGCCGCCGCCACCCACAGCCTCGTGGAGGCGGCTCAGAACCTGGTGCAGGGTGTCGGTACCGAGGAGATGCTTATTTCCTCCGCGAAGCAGGTCGCCAGCTCCACCGCCCAGTTGCTCATCGCCTGCAAGGTGAAGTCGGATCCAAACTCCGAGACGGGTCGGCGGCTACAGGCGGCCGGTAATGCCGTCATCAAGTCCACCGACAAGCTGGTGCAAGCGGCCCAGCAAGCGATCGAGGGTGAGGAGGAGCACACGCTGCGCCTGAATCGCAACATGGTCGATGGGATGGCGCAGGAGATAAACGCGCGCTCGGAGATTTTGATGCGCGAACGGCAGCTGGAGGAGGCGAAGAACAAGCTGATCGCGATCCGGCACGCCAAGTACCGGCAGAAGCTGGGCGGTGGTGGGTTCACGACGGACGAAAGCGACGAGGGCGGCATTGCACCGCCACCGTTCGCCGGCTACGGGCAGTCGACATCCCCGAAGCCACCGCAAACGCTACCGAAACCCGGCACCTACTCGCCCTCGTCGTTCGGTACGGTGTCCCCGGCACATCAGGGTGGTGCCAGCACGATGCCCCGGCTGGGCCAGCAGCACGCGACGTCCCCGGGAAGCCCCGGCAGCAGCTTCCAGCGATCGGCCGGAACCGGCAACCAGCTGCTCACAGCGAACGCCGTCCCGAAACCGTACCAGTCGGATGCGCTGAAATCACCGTCCGCGCTCGTGTCGCCCTCGATGCTCAACCGCTCGTACGATATGACGCGCGTCGAGAACTCCAACCTTAGCGCGTCCAAGTTCAACCGCACGCAGTTCGACTCCGCCGTCCAGGATTTGCAAACTAAGGTGCAACCGCTCAGTACGTTCCGGTCGTCGCCGACGCATCCGGCGCACACGAACGGTGGCAGCAGCTCGCCAGCGCCCCAAACGTACGAAGGATTCACTACCAGGTGAGCCTTTACTATATTGTACACTTTTTTTTACGTTCTCCCCACACCACAGGACATTAAGCTCGCGCTGTGTGGCCTGTGAGCCTCGGGTTAAATTTTCAGCTTACAGCTCTTCTGCTCCTTTGTGTCCCATTACTCTCGTACCGTGTCGAATGAGCATGTGTCCTGGAATCCAAGTGGATCCATCCGAACGTTTCCGTACATCCCATCATGTGTTTCTCGTGCCACCACAACTAACGCATGCACACTGTAAACAAAAATTGCCAACTACAAAACCCGTTTTCGAGAGGTGAAGGTAAAGAAGCGAGCTGAGAAGTAGCGCCTTGTAATGTCACGTGCATCATAATATGAGATGGGTTTAAAAAGTAAACCACAAAAAACGGCTCCATTTGGTTCGTAAATGGTGAAAATTACTAGTTCTAACTCGTCTCGAAAAAAAAACATATCTCTTGTGGAAAGTTGAAACGCTTAAGGAAAGATGAAACGCTTAATAATACAATGAAAGTCGGTTAATCCGGTTTTCGAACCAACTCGCACTGGATTATCCGTGCATTGGGTTTTGCAGTATAAGAA
>JXXB01023190.1:0-10966 GCA_000956275.1 Anopheles koliensis | reverse complement strand
TCTGTATTCTTCTTAGGCACCTTTGACACGATTCGAAATCAAGAGAAGCGAGCCGGATGCACGATGTTCTAAGCATTCATGTGTGGCAAAGGTGAGAGATTATTTTGTACCTTTAAAAAAATCCACAAGTTATGATTGTTTAAACTTGAGAAAAATATTTTAAAATTGTGTACTAACACAAAATAAACTGAAAACACTGAATGTTTTTCAAATTTTATAACACTATGTGTGTCCATTTAAAATATTTTTAAATGAATATGTATGTTTATTAACTGAATCTCTCTAAACGATACAAAAACTAGATGAACGGTGAAATACACCAACACACACCAAATTAAAGTGCCAAAGTTCGCCCGTTCGGAAACCGGAACATGGAATGTCGGCATAAATGCGTGTAGGGTTGAGAAATTGCAGAACACTTAAGCTCCTTCCTTCTCGGCGCGTTTGGCTTGTTTTCCCGAGCACCGGTCCGGTTTCCCGCACGCTTCAGCAGGCCCAGCAGCTGGGGCCCATCCGCCGCCGGGTCCGAGACCTAGAAAAGAAAGCGTCCCGGATTCACGTTCGTTCTGCTTTACACACGGGCCTAGCGGTAGACTGGAAATATTTGCGGGCGCAAACATGGGGTGAGGGATGTGTATGTGTGTGTGCGTGAGTGAGTGCGACGAAGGGGGAAGGAGAAATGGGTCTCTTGCCCGTGCTGCACTTAACGGGCTGTGCGAAGCTACGGTTCTTCTCACCACACGATCGAGACACGATCATCATCCGTCTGCTGGTGGGTTCTTTTTGTCGTCTTTCCTTTGAAACTTTCTTCGACCGGGCGGGAGGGGAGCTTTGACGATGACGAAGCTTTGGCACGAATCGCGAAGGTGGAGTGAGCAAGAGCATTCCAAGTGCCGCGTGAGAGTGCGCTAGTACTCGCTGCTAGAAGAGGTATTTTTTTTTTACTCGTCTACTAGTGCTTAGCCACGTAAAAGAGAGCGACCGCGGGACGCGCTGCTCGCTCTCGAACTTTGTGCACTTGCGTAAACTAGGAAGATAAGGGTGGAAGAAAGTCGTTCCGTCGGAAGAAAGAACGAGAGCAAGCTAGCCCCAAACTCGAGGGCGATTCGGGGGAGAGGGGGTAGGTAGTGAGAAGAATTTCCCACCCCGGCCCATACCAACCCCCGTTCGGTGCCGGAGAAAGGAAAACAAAAAGAGAGCCTTTCAAGAATAGCTCAAAAGAAAGCTCACGCTTTTGGGGTGGACGCAGCAGGCGAGCAGATCGCGTGAGAGCCGCTCTCCCGAGGTATGCGAAAGAAAGCTCCCAGCCGCGAGCACCGAGCGTGCGCAAAGAAGAGTGCGTAAAGGGGTGTTGTGCGAGCGAATACGACCTGCTGTCTGTCGGTCGAGCAAGCGCAAGAAGGGCCTCTCGCTTGCACCCGTTTTCGCGACGGCGTCGATTCCCTCCGGTCGCTAGGAGATAGCACGCGAAAGAGAGGAAACATCACCCGCTGCCCGCCGCGGGCCAGCAACGTGCGGGTCTTGCGAGTATCCTAACGGGGGAGGCTTTTTCTGCTCCGTTGCAGGCAATGCGCAGAAAAGAAGGCTCCGCCAGACCGACAGGCAGAATCACCGATCAGATCAGATCGTACCGGTGGCGCGAGCGATCCGACAGCGCACTCACCGTCCGCACAAACCGTCCGCCTGGTTAGCGTGCTTACCCGTGTTTCGTGTTTTCGTTTTGTGTGGTTTAGTTTAGTCGTCCGCTTGGACCGTGGATGGTTCCGTTCTATGTGAGTGTGTCGCGGGTTTCACGTCCGCCTACATCCGGTAGGTCCACCGAAGGACTGAACGGAAGTTGGGAACTGCTGGGTGCCACTTCCGTTGACGGTTATGCTTTCTTTCCACAGAAAACAAAGTTACGAGTCAGTGCAAATAAACACTCGGAAAGTAGTGCTCATCGTATGCGTGGAAGTATCCGAGCAGGCCCTGCAGATAGTGCGAGGCGAGAAAAATGAGTCCTGCCGTGTTTGGTTTTAGTGCTCCGGACGTGAGGTTACCACTTGGACTGTCGCCATCTTGGGGACAATAAACTCAGGTGTCCAGAGTCAGTTCTACCCAGTTCATGATTGTAGTGATGTGTGGTAGTGAAGCTGCATCGGAATACAGAATACAGCAAACGAAGCAAGAAAGCGCTGACTTCTTAGGAGTGCCAATAAGTGTTTGGCCGATTGTGTGCAGATTGTGAAACAGTGAACAGTGACAGTTTGAACAGTGCAGTGAGAGCGCTCTGTTTTCGGTACATAAAACAGTTCTATCTGTGCGATAAAAGTAGTGCGTTCATGGTGTGCAAGTGTGCTTGTGAAGACAAATACATATTAGTTGAAGTGATAGAATAAACAAAATAAAACCAACGCTTTCCGTCACGATTTGTTTTCGAACCCCGCCAATAGCAGCCAAGACAAGCGAGCTTATGTGTATTTGGTCGGCATTCGGAAGATGTCGCAACAGTTGAACGCAGCTAGCCACGGTAATACTATGCTCAGTAGTATTGCGAACAGTATCGGAACGAACAATAGCATCGCCTGCAGTATGGGCAACAATATCCCGAACAATCTTACCACCTGTGCTACCATCCCGAACAGTATGATCGCCACCATGTCCAGCCCGGCCGGCGCAGCCTCGAACGGTCCATCCAGCAACGGTAGCAGCAACGGTGGCACCGGCACCAACGGTAGCAGCAATGGGCCCTCGTCGACCCCGGCCACCCCGACCAACAACTGCCAGTCGATCCGGTACTGCTGTAAGTAGCCACTATACTGCCTTGCGTGCTGATTGATGTCACTCGCCGAGCAGACCGACCGTACACATGTTATTGGACTATTTTTTGGAACGGGAGCGTTAAACCCGCGTTCCTACGGGCTCGGATTTCGTTTCCTTTGTTTTGCGACGATAGGGCTCAGGCTATTCTTGGCAGCGATGAGTTGCTGTTGATGTTGCGCTACAATGTCTGATGATGTGGTCGATGCTCAGTAGACAGATTCTTATCGCGTGCAAGTTCGCGGCCTATCAGGGGTATGAGTCGATCGACGGCATGCCACGCCAGATGCGATAGGTGTGAGAATTTGAAGCATTTGAGGGAAAAGAATTCGATGGCTCTGCATGTTTGGAATGCACAAAGAGGCTTGTTTTGACGGTTGAAGATTGCTGTTGGAAGATATTTTGCAAAGACTCATATTGACTACTTTCTTTATGGTCGACTGCTATGATGCTAACAACAGTAAACCCATGCCAACTTCTACTCATACACTCTCACTACACGCCACTTGCTTTAAAGTGAAATTCAGTCTAATCAGTATTTGCTTGCAACGTTAGAATCGTCATCAGGTGATAGGAGAAGATGGCAAGCGTACGATTAGCGCTCGCATTGCTAGCTTTCTTTTCTGATTCTGATAAGCCATCGAACTAATGGTCGTGATTACCTCTCCCCGCCAGTTCCACATCAGATCTTTCGCATTATGCTGCACCTGCAGCGAACGAAAATAATAAACTTGCTCTCGTTTAGTTGCCTCCCTAGTAATCATCTCCGATCGATCGTTGCCCTGTGGTGGCGCTGGAACGGAAACCTATCTGGTTGATCTTGTGGCTTAGGATCAGGAGCGACCTGGGAGTGGATCCGGGGGAAGTTTGTTGGCTGTAGTGGTATTAGACGAAAGCAGGCAAAAACATCAAGAAAGAAAGAGAAGAAAGAGAGAAAGACAGATGGCGAGAGAACGAGAGAGAGCGAGAGAGGGATTAGTAGATTCAGCTTCAACCCCTATGTTGGCTGTGGTGTCGATGGTAGTGGTAGTGACCAGCACTACTAGTATGAGGTTCGGTTGCCGTGCTGGTGTGATCGTGTAGCTCTTCCCCTCCCCTTGAAACCTCCCTTCTTCCCCTTACTAGCTGTATGACACGGGCTAGCACAAGGGTTGAAGAGAAATTTTCATTCCGCTTTCTAGCTTTCTTTCCGCCGCAGTTCGTTCTCCTTTCTTCCGATCCGATGCCTCGGCCGTCCAGCTATGCGGTGGCTTTCCTTCTCGGTTTTCTGTCATCTTCTTTCATTGCCTCTCGCACCCCCTCTCTTCGCGTAGCTTTTTTTCGCTTTTCTACCTTTTGTCGCCTTTCTTCTTCGTTGCGATTCCGAACGCAGGGGACGACGTGTGACGAAACTTGAGCCGTTTTAGACGAAACCTAGGGAGTTTCTAGCAGCACCGCTTCCCACCCCGCCGCTACTACATATTCGTTCGTGCACTTTTCGGTGACGGTTGTGTGCTGAAGTTGATTCATGCAACCCCAAACTGTCAACCGCCAGGCGAAAGCGAATTGTTGCATGTGAAGAAGAATGGTTGTAATTTTGCTCTATCCTCCACTTCTCTTCAGTTTAGGTTTATTGGACGTGCATAGTCTAAGCAAACGTAGGAAGCTTAGATGATGCTCATCATGATGTTATCGCCACAACTCGATTATGATTTGAAGTTTGCTTAAATGAAATAATCATTTGAAATACTTTTTATACATTGGGCTCCTTATATCATACAATCCTCATACAAATTGTTCAACATCTTCCTTTTCAATGCTTGCCTCATTTTGTATGTTCCATTGTAAGTGTAAGGCATACAATCACTGGACCACGTGTAGATTTAAACATTTTATCCTGGCCAGGAAAGGAACATTATTCTCCGAGGGCAAAGGGCTTAAAGAAACCGCAATGAAAGATGAATGCGAGTGATGGAATTGAACAGTTGGAATGGGCAGTTGTGGATCCGGGTCAATCAATTGGACATACGCACACCTGCAAAAATATCACAGACCCACACACACACACACACACGCGAACACACGTATAGTCACACCCTTGTCGCTTCTTCGGTGGGGCGATCCGATTCACCAGCATTCACCACCGAACGTAATTTACGAATCCGCCCCGAAGAAAGAGAGAAGGGAGTCCACCGCGTATTGCGTTGTGGCCTCGCCGATCACAATGCGTGACAGGTGCGGCAGATGAAGATTGGCTCGTCGATCAGTCCTGCCTGATAGGAGGATACGGGAAAAAGAGGAGAACGGAAGGATGGTTTTTCGGTGATTTATCACGGAAAAGCGAAAGCTTAATTTCTTGTGCGGTGACAGATAATAAAGGATGCCCGAAAACACGCACTTGTTGCCTGAGTAGAATGCAAGTGGATAGGTCATTGTTCATGCAATATGTATTTTAAATCTTATCATGCTAGTGAAACGGTGCCTCAAAATCCATTGCTGCTCAATGTGGTTGTAGTAAAATGTCGAATAACAAATGACTTTTCTTAGTCTCAGTTTTGATAGTTCATGGCGTAAAACTTCAAACCCAATCATCAATGTTTTTTACATCCTACCCACCATGCAGTGTCATGGAGGAGACCTTTGGTTTTTATACGAAAATAAAACCAGAGTGATACCCTTAAAGACAGCTGAAGGAGAAGTACTATTTTGCCATCTTAAATGTCACTGGAGTTGGAATTTCGTTCGTTTGTGCTATATATACCTTTTAAGCTTTCTCTCTCCCTCTCTCTCTTCATCCAATTATCGTCGTACATCGACGAGCCCGCCGCACGTGGTACGGTTTCGCCCGAAGAATTCTTTGTAAAACGCATGCGATGCAACAAGAAATCAGTGAAAGTGAACTGATCGATGGCTTAACGCCGCAGACATGGGTGCACATCAACGCTGCAGGGTACGCATTTTTTCTCTCCACTTTTCTTTTAACGAACGACGACGCGTTTACGCACACGCAAATCGGGCACTGCTTGCTTCGTGCGTTGCATTCTCATCAAGAAAGCTGTACGCGCAAGAGAGAGAGAGAAAGAAAGAGAGGAGTGAACGTTGCGACGAAGAAGAATCGTCTCCCCGTTGGAGACATGGTGCTTCGTGCTTTGCGCGTCGAGATCGGATCAAAGATTCAGGTTCAACCTGACATGATGAAGGGTGGTTGGGGAGTTTGTAGAAGACGCAAGCGTCTCCCCAAGGTTCGTCAGGTTAATGCAGAGAGCGAGCAGGATGGCAGGAGACCCGTTGCATTGAATAAGGTTCTTTCTTACCTTCTCTCTTCACACACCATAGTACCGAGCGTGTGTACATACGGCACGCTCATACGCCAAAGAAGGAGAAGAAATACCTGAAAGACCTCTGTCTAAGACCTTGCTGAATGGCGTCGAACAGCGTCGGTATGAATTCACGATTATCATCGTGGAGCTCGCTGCTTGATCGCTGGTGAAAGTCTTTCACGCGCGTTGGCGCGTTGTTTGTGCTGCCCTTCCAGGGCGACCTCCATTCTTCACTCTGCCCACCGCACCGGACACTATTGGTCGAATGCTCGACGGTGGTTAAAACGAACGCCGAAGAACGCCGTGTACCTGCCGTGTACCGGATCTACACGCACGAACGGCCCGCGGTACGATGAGACTTCGTCCATTTTGTGTGTTTGTTTTTCTTGGTTTTGCTCTTTAAGCATCATGCAACATCCGTCCGATGGGCTTGCATCGGCGAGAAAAAGGGAGAGCAACAGAAACATAAACATGTTGAAATCTCCGGTTTTGGGGAGAAGTTTGATACGAGCTAAAAGGGAAAAGAATCTAGGTCAATCGACCCCCAACCCGGTCGGGACGGACCACATCGGACGGTGCTGAATCCTGGAACTTTTAAGTTCGCCGTCTCTCCCCGCCCCAACCGTGGCTACTGAGTCATTCCGGACGTGGTTGAAAGAGAACTGACTACGCAACGATGGCTACTTCATCTTACGTCGCTGTGCGGTACTTTGGGGTTTTCCTATAGAAAACAACAACAAAAAACCTAGCATTCCGGTAGCATTTGGAAAACTCCATCTCTTCAAACCTCTGTAGAGACGGAATCCAAGTTTCAGCTTCTCGCTCAGATCAATCAATGCGATACGAGAAGGGCGAGACGTGAGAGTGAAAGAAATACCAGCAGGTTGAGGCGGCATAACACCGTGACCAAACTGCAAAAGTCATCAGCACCGGTGGTGATGCACGCACGCACGTACACATCGTGGGCATGTGATGAAGAGGGGCTGCCAGTTTGGAACTGAACATAGACTTTGTCCCTGATGCTTAACTTTTCGTTACCAGATGGGCGACTTTCGGGTTTCTATAGTTAACAGTTTTTCATTAAAAATAATGTTCTACACAAAAGTAGTGTTTTTTAAATCTTAAAATATGATAAAATTTGTGTATTACGAACCGTTGCTGCTGCCGATCGGCTGTTGTTGTTATTTTGGGTTAAGGCAGATTTCGTAACTTCCCTGTACGGTTCCTCCCTCCCAGAGCTAGTATACACAAACGGTCGACTGGAGGTGGTAGCTGGGTTGCTTTCTTCGTTTTCTATTTTCTAGCGGAGGCTTTGTTATTTTGGAGTTTTTCGGGTGGATTTTTTTTCCACTGGCTTTTGGACGACGCATGCCCCACCAAAATGTCTGCTTTGGGGAGGGCATCAGTCTAAATGGCCAACCCTAGGACTACACGAGGCAAAAAGTGGTACTGCGTGTCAATAAACTCGAATTCGATTCACCTTGTGCTGCTGATGCCGAGTGTGTTTTGGGCTTGCTGAAGAGTGACTGCACACTACACGTTGGTTTACGGTGGAATATCGGTGTAGTAGTAGCAGCAAAGCTTGTATATGTTACGAAGCAGGTAGCTCACAATAGAAAATGTAAAAACTCAATAATATCTCGTAACGCTTGAAAATTGTGTTCACTTGCACTTTTCTCAAATCATGTTGGTCTTATGTTGATTATCTTCTATGATAATGTTCAACCGAGAGGATAGCTTTCTCGTAAATTTTGGGGTCTTTATCTGGCGTAGTACGATCTACCTGGCACAGTACATATGATTAAGTGCGCGCGATTGGCTCATCTCGAGATCTAGGTCAATGGTAACGGTACAGCGAAGAGTACGAAATTTGTTATTATTTTTTCTTTCATTTTCTGTCAGGACGGCACGATTCTTGCGAAATTGATAGTTGTGAGCTTGTATTGTTTCAATGACTTTAATCAGAATTTTTCGAGTTTTTACAGTACAATATCATTTAGCCATTTTGTTAAGTTATTTTACTACGTAAATTAAACAATATTCTGTAAAAGAAAATTTATATAACCTTCAACAGTACAATACACCAAAACTATCATGTTTCTCATTGGACATGTTCTATTGCATAGCACGCTCCACAAAGAAACGCAAGAAAAGACAGTGGCGTCCGCTAAAGCGACGAACCCGCGACTATTCAATTTTGAACTGAAACGTGGCAGAAACGAATTTTATGCTTACTTTCACTGACCACACTCTGGGTCCTGGCGACAGAGCCACAATCCACAATCGTTTACTCTCAGTTTCAGACGGCTACGGGCAGACGGGGCGGTAGTAGAAATATTAACACCGAAACAAAGCAAAACACGGCACACGTATCGGTACACGTACACACTCAGCAGCACAAAAAAAAGCTTCCCAAAGAAAACGCACAATGGTGCTGGGAAAAGGGAAACGAAAAAAGAAAGACACACTTAACACACAATCCATTTCGAGAAAGGGTTTTAGAAAAGAAAGCATTCTTTTCATTTTGGCAGCAGCTTCCCGCAGCAAACGCGGCCCGAAACGCTGCTTGGCGTCCACCGAAATCTATTCCATCCCACGGTGACATACTTCCGCACCGTACGTTGGTGCAACGTTGGTTGGTGTGGTGGCGCTCTCAGTTCCTGTTGTTGTTGTTGCTGCTGCTGCTGATGTTGAATGGTCGTGTGGAAAATGTATTCCATTCGACTACCAGCATGGTGGTTTCCATGCTCCCGAGATCGAAAACAAAACAAAAACGTCCCGTGGCTGTGGTGCGTTGAGGGAGGTGAAATAAATGCACGAAACAAGTTTATTCCGCTTTCCTCCGTGCGGCGCCGAGCATCGGGAGAGTCACGCGGGACGAATCGCTTGTCGTGGTTGGAACTCCCCACCGGTACGGGACAAGTGGGTGAAGGACGTTGGCGGCCGTATCGTGGGCACTGGGGTGATTTGGGAGAGTTTTGGAGGCACCAGAAGTATTCAAAGCGGTTGGAGAGTAATGACACGAAAATGAGACATTTGCCATTCGACCTAGATTAGGTGATGGGTAAAAGGGAAGGAGAAAATGTACAGAAGCTCTCCTATCAGATGCGGCCTACAATCGTAGACAGGTTCTCGCGCTCTTGAATGGAAAGGTTCAAAAAAGGTGTTTTTAAATATGTCTTTTCGAAAGCTGAAAATTATCGCTATGAGGTTACAAAAATGGCATTAATTTCGACACGTTTCTAGTCTAGTTTAAAAGTTTCTATATACTGCAAAATGTGACATGTAAATGTTATGAAGCTAGCCGCGGTCGATTGCTAGGTGAAAAGAATGCTGGCGCAGCTGGTTGCGGTTTTAGAAATGGGACTTACCTCCTGGAATTAAGCTGAATCCGAGTTCTTTGGCATGCGGGTCGGAAGAGAACACTTCGCGAGTTTAACTTTTTTTTCTGCAGCTCAACCACCACCGAAAGGTAAAACCTCATCCGAATGATAATGGTAATGCTGGTGCAGTTGGGCCACTGTTGATGATGATGATGATGATGACGACGGTGATGACGCTCATACCGAGCGCGATCGGTGAAAGTCTTCTCGGATGAAAGAGAAAATTCTTCACCCATCATACCATCATCATACATCGCTGGCGCTGACTCACAAATACGCTCGCGCGCTCGCCGATCTGCGACGATCTTTGCGAACGAAGACAACCGGTTGAGACAAGGATGAGTGGTACTAGTGGTCGATGTGTGGATGATTTGGTGGAAGAAAGCAGAAGATGACGAGAAGCAGTGCGGCTTCTTGTGTGCTGCTTGCTCCGGAGATGCCAACGACTGCTGTGCGACTTGCTGCGCGAGGCGCGAGGCGGTGGCACGGGGAGGGAAACAAAATTAAGAAACACTTTCTATTTTTTCTTCATTTTTTTTTCTAATGTAATGTTATAATCTTTCTCGCTATCTTCCTCTCGCATACACACATGCATGCGCTCCCTTATAAACATGGCAAACTCTTACTCTTGCTTTGCCATCTATTTTAGCTTGTGCGAACGATCATGTGTGCAGAATGCGTGCCCGTGTGCATTTGCTCGACTTTCCATGCGACAAATTATGGACGGTGTTTCCGGCGTGTGTGAGAGTTGATTGAAGAATGCACCCGGGGAAGGTATTTTTTTGACGACGATGAGGATGAGGATTGCCACCCTAGCGATAGGCATCGCCTAAACTAATGTTCTCCATGAGCGCAAACGCGCTATCGCGAGTGTGGTGGAGCCTGACGCTGTCGTGTGGTATGATAAGTGGTCCAGCACGAGCAATAGGGCGACCAGATGACGTTTTCGCGCTTCTAAAGCAAAGCCGGAGAAATTATTGTGGCACTACCGAAAAGTGACAGCCCAGCGAAAGAGAAAGCGTTCCACCCATCGGCATCGTCATATGTGTCATTATTCATCAATCTGCCAGATCCCTGGCCAGATCCGTTTCGTCATGGAAGGCGCGTCTCGGCACGGCATCGCAGATCATGACGTGACAGAAAATGGTGCTCCATGTGCCCGAAACAGGTGCAGTGTGGTACGGGTTGCGTTTGCATCCAGTTGGGCCGAGCTGAGTGAGCGGCATGCGATGCGAGTTAACCTAAATTTGGCCCACCGCTGCAACGGTGTGCGGGCTCCATCTTCGCTTTTGTTCTCCACTTTTGCTCGCGCAAGGGAATGTTCGTCAACCAAATCCCCTCCCAAACCGCGTTTCCGAGAAGGACCTGTTGGGGACCGGGTTCATCGTTTAGCTTTTGTGCCGGTTGAAATCTTTCATATGGGAGACCGTGTTCTTCGCGCTCGTTTCATACTGGTGCTGTTACTGCTGCTGCTGCTGCTGCTGC